>MU123834.1:0-84984 GCA_014904935.1 Melanogaster broomeanus | reverse complement strand
AAGAAAACACTCCGCTTTCAGTGGCACGGTCACGTGAGACATTTCGATCGCTTACTCAGCCCCTGTGTTTGCGGTTATGTCCATAGTCAGCTTCGTTCTGAGGTCTCCTTCCTTTAGCTTCCACTTCCAACATCTTGACTGAGCATTCATATTGTCTGTCGGTATAGACGATGACCCAGGACAACATATCACTCACAATCAGCTTTCGCGGTGTAGCACACGCGGTTTCATTACCACCTGATACACCTCTGACGCAATTACATACCCAACTCGAGGAACTCACGTCAGTCCCTCCATCGCTTCAAAAACTGTTATTCAGAGGGAAGAAGATTCAGCACGAGGATGACGTCACATTGACACAAAGCGGTCTCAGAGACGGCGTCAAGGTCCAGATGCTAGGACCGACTGCGCAAGAAGTGAAAGCTCTCAATGCTACGGAGTCAGAGCACCTCCGGAAGGAAAAAATCCTCCGGGAACGGGCACTTAAGCCACAAGTCAAGGTATATTCTAACCGATCATGCGAAAATCAGCTTGGGGTGCTGATATTGGTTTGGTCCGTAGCTTCGGTCAACTGGTTCTTCCAATGCTGCCGTGACGGCATATGTGTTCCATAAGATCGAACCACTGAGTCACCTACCGAAACCGGATACAGCCCTTGAGCGACTCACAAGGTTGTCCAATGACCCTGCCATCCGATATATTTTGCAGAAACACAGGTTCTCTGTTGGCGTGCTAACCGAGTTAGCACCCCACGAACAGCCTGGTTTGTTGGGACTTAATGTGAACGCGGGACAGGCCATCAAGCTCCGTATACGGACGGATGCTTATGATGGCTTCCGACCGTATCTTGACGTCCGGCGTGTGCTTTGTCACGAGTTGGCGCACAACGTATGGGGCGATCATGATAACAATGTGAATGAATTTGATTGCTCTCTACCTGTCGCTGGTGTTCATTCAAACTTAACGATACAGTTCAAGGAATTGAATTCGCAGCTCAACAGGGAGGTTGCTGAGTTCGAGGCTGCCGAGAAACGCGGGACCCATTTCTTGTCAGACATTAGAGGCGCCTATGAGCCCTCGTCTAACGAAGAAGGTGAAGCGCTCGTACATGTCCTTGGAGGCACTGGAGCGTCTCTTGGCGATTCCATTGAGGATCGACGCAGACGAGCTTTGGAGGCTGCTACGACACGCTTGAGGAAGGAAGAGGAGGAGTTGGAGAAGAGCTGCGGTACGGCAGGGCCGTCGGAGAGCATTTCATAGAATTGAGCATATATCCGGACTACATTTCGCTGTGGAAACCCATAATATCCAGTACCGTCCATTATTCTTTCCTCTATCACCCTACATATGACAACTGCGACAGCCACTCGCTATCCATACACATATAAAATCCAAAAAACCAACGAGAGCATTCCATCGCAGCAGTGAGAGGGGTTAATGCTATGAAACACACGAAGGACTATAACGATTTATGTTACGTATGACGAGAGCACCATTCGACGATAATTTGGTATTTCAATTGCAAAGGGCATTCTTCCCAGAATCCTGCGCTAGCTCAGTAGCTTTGCCATCGGAATCGAAGGATGACTGGTCACAAGTCTCCTGGACTACCCGTAGCTGAGTCGGAATCCCGAA
This sequence comes from Melanogaster broomeanus, assembly GCA_014904935.1. Taxonomy (NCBI): domain Eukaryota; kingdom Fungi; phylum Basidiomycota; class Agaricomycetes; order Boletales; family Melanogastraceae; genus Melanogaster; species Melanogaster broomeanus. The sequence continues at coordinate 83,349 of MU123834.1, read as the reverse complement.
CGACTGTACAGTGGTAAATTGCGCCGTCTCTGCAGACGCCCAACCAATTGGACCGTTCTGAGGGTGGCATAAGTAATGTGATATAGAAGCTCGCATAGGTAGGACATACTGGTGGACCCATGTCATACGGCCCATCTATGTGTACCTTGAGTTCCTCTCGGGACAGGAGCGTGTCCAGGAGTGTCTTGAATGCTTGTCAGGTGCAGCCTGCATTGCTCCAACTTCACGGCACTCACGTTTGTGTATATCCGGCCAATAGGGATGGCAAACATGCCATACAGATTCGTCGTCGGAAGAGTTATAAAGGTGATCAAGTCGCTCACGGCGAAGATACTGGCGAACAGACCAGTCTGGATGGCGCCGCGAATAAGTCGATTGATAATTGTATCCGTCTTACGGAAACCAGTCCGCGAGCGCGTGAGCAGGATGATTAGCGTGCCTAAGGTGGGTATACGTGGACTGTCCAGCTACGATTTTCCACACCGGCTTACCAGTTACGAACATGTCGGCAGCGACTTGCGTAGTTAGCCAAGCGATGACAAGGGGAGTGAGACTGGGCAGCTCGGACAATCTAGAACAATACCATCAGGTTTGTCCAAAGGGAGCAGAATCAGTGAAACATACACATTGATGATCCATGCCTTGATAGCACACACCATACCAAGAACGAATGGAGTAACTGCCAACAATACAACCACAGCATAGAGAAGCTTGCTGCTGCTCAAGCGCCAAATCCTGCGGTTAACAGGTACATGTCAATCTGACACGGTGCAGTTTGGCATCTTGAATACTCGCCTGTACCCCAAATAGAGCTGGGTCACTAAGGCGGCAATGACAGTACCAATAGGTGTGAAAGCGTACGGCCACTGAGCCACTTCAAAGACGTCAGTACGAACCTATCGATTGTATGGCACCATACCTGCGAGAGCGGCTGGGTTGTCATAGTTCGTAACGCTACCAGACGTTCAGTCGCGAGAAGATCGAAAATTAAAGCTGCCACGAACGTATACGCCCACGCCATATATATAGCTCTGCGAAAGTAATGGAACAGCTACATCGGGCTCCGGGTGACATGTACTTACGAAGCACTGTGGAACGTATCCAGAATGAACAGGAACAACACCATATACCTGAGCAATAGCAAACGTCAAAGTGATGAACTCGAGGGAAGGAGACGACTGACTTTATAATTGGTCGATCATTGAATTCTACAATGGAAAGTGTGAACACCCTGAGCCGATTGGGACTGGGGGTTAAACTACCCACTTGTCCTGTAGTACGCGGCGAACTGGTATACGACGAGGCCGTACAAAAAAGTGTTGACTTTGGGGCATTGGCGTTTCAAAGACCCCGTCCAATGATGCAAAGTCACGACCTACAGAATACGCCGATGAGGAGGGTACCTGGACAAGTTGATCATATCAGTTACTTTGGTTGAAACTGGTAAGTCGACATACCGATCGTGTTCTCATACACGCCCATTGTTGGTGAATTCGTCTGTTAACTAGGTGTGGCTTGCAACAGCTACTCGCAGGCATAGGTCGAGTGAAGTGCGCTCGAGGTAAAATATATATCTGTGTGGTCCCTGAGATCTGAGAGCTGGCAGTTATCCGACCCTGCTATCATAGCCTTCCTTCAAGTCCAGCGCATACTGTGATTCGGAGCTTATAGTAATCACTACACATTCCCGGCGGCCCTTTTCAGGAAAAGTAGCAATCGGAATGTAATAGACCAACTCAGTGCTGTGGATGCCAAGTCTTCATCATACACTATAGCTTCAAGTTCTATAAAGAGTAGGACCGGCTAGTCACCAAATCGTCCTACCAACACAATGGGTGAAACTTCACGACTAGAGCGTATTGACTTGAACATCGGTTCTCGAGACACAGGAGCGGCGCTGGTGAGGATATTAGCCCCTTAATGCACCATTCTTCATATCCTTGGGGAAATGCTCAATGTAGGCCAGCGCTCTTGGCAAGACCATGAGGAACGTGAATCCTTCCAAACTCTCGCGATGGTCTACCACACCCCTGCATTTGAGTAATGTCGACCCTGCTTTTTTCTATCGTCAAGCCCATCTGTAAGCATACAAGCTTACCTAGGGTCTGCAACTAGTATATGTACCGCGTGCCAGACTGAATGTAAAGTATTCAGTACTGCCCTTTTGGCGTAACGGTGGAAGCGGTCAGCAATCTGGACCTCTTACATCACCTTCTCCCCATCGTCCAATAGTTCCGCTTCTTCTGCTCAGCGGAGATATCCACCGGATCAGGAAGAAAGAAGAGCCGCGCGTCGGACATGTCTTTGAAACCCTCCGACGGGGAGAGTCCCGTGACAATACGACTCTGCACTGACCATACAGTCAACGAGCAGAGGTTCAGTCCCGACGGACTGTCAACGGTCCTCTTATGGTTATCGTCAGCAGCGTTCACGAGAAATGGGAACCCTGTAGCCAAGCGATGACGAGGAGTATTACTGGGCAGGTCAAACATTCTAGAACAACTTGAATATCATCAAATTTGTCCAAAGGGAGCAGAATCAGTGAAACATACACTTCAATGATCCATGCCTTGACAGCACACACCACACCAAGAGCGAAGGGAGGAACTGCCAACAAGATAACCACAGCATAGAGAAACTTGCTGCTGCTCAAGCGTCAAATCCTGCAGTAACAGGTACATGACAACGCGACACAGTACAGTTTGGCACCTTGAATACTCACCTGTGCCCCAAATAGAGCTGGGTCACTAAGGTAGCAAGGGCAGTACCAATAGGTGTGAAAGTGTATGGCCATTGGGCCTCTTCAAAGACGTCAGTACGAACATGCTCACTGTTGTAAGTTACAACAGTGAGCACACGAGGTTTTGTTCGCCGTGGGAAACAGTGCTCTCGAGAGGGAAGTCTCGGAGTCTTCTTTTGTCAAGGTGGTACGTGTTCGTTTTCAAAGGTGCAGTAATTCTCTTACGTCTGAATGATCACAGAGCCCGGGGCACACTTCAAGTTGAAGGTTGCAGCCGAATCGAAGCCCGAGTAAGAACAGCTCATCTATATCTGAATATTGTAGCCGGCTCAACGAGCACTGTAGCCGCATCTCTTGAGCACTCTTAGTCTCGACTGTATCCCATTTAGGATGATTATTCCCCGTCTCCACCAACGAGAAGCTTCAAACTCACAGTACCACCTTAAGCGTTCATTTTAGTGGTTTTGCAGATGCGCTCTAACACTCCCTGACGATGCCGCAACCTCAATGATGGCATGTTCGGACTCGAAAACTACTCCAAGTTGGAGCCGAATGGAAGCCCGAGTGAAAACAAGTCGTCTGGTTCCGCATGAGGCCTAACTTATAAAAGAGTAGGTCCAAGTATGTAGTCATCAGATCTTCCTGCTATCTAAACCGGTCTGCCTGCCGCACGGGAGACTAACACGATGGGCGAACACCCACGACTAGAGCGTATTGACTTGAACATCGGTTCTAGGGACACAGGAGCGGCGTTGGTGAAGCTATTAGCCCCCCATGCACCATACAGCCTTCACATCCTAGGGACGATGCTCAATGCAGGCCAGCCAAGACCATAGGGACATAGTAGATCCTTCCAAACACTCGTTATGGTCTACCATACCCCTGCATTCGAGTAATGTCAACCCTGCAGGGCTTTTTTCTATCGTTGTCTTCTCCTCCATCGCCCAACAGTTCCGCTTCTTCTGCTCAGCGGAGTCATCTACCGAATCAGCCACGAAGGAAGAAGAGGCTCATGGCAGACATGTCTTCGAAACTGTTCGACACATACCCAGGGAGGAGAGTGCTACATACAACTCTGCATTGACCGTACAGTCAACGAGCAGAGGCCCGGTCCTGACAGATCGACTGACAACGATCCTCCACGATTATCGGTGGTGGCGTTCACGAGAAATGGGAACCTTTACTTGCCAAGCTTTCACAATGTCGATATCACACCGTACGGTACATCTTGCCTCGCAGCACATCCCAGTCTGCAGACACGATTCCGATGTGACTGGAATCCAATCATCGGACGACCTGGTCATTTCTCAGATTCAACTGAGGTTACTTTCGTTCGTGCTGCGTCAGCCCTTCCGCGCTCGGAAGAATATATCATATCGCAGGCTGCTTATTCAGTATGCTTCAGAACTAGGGGGGAGGTGGGAGGGGTGCCCGTCGCATGGGTATTGATGCATGCAGGATGACAGCACTGGAACTTTACACGTCGATCCGAAATATCGGCGGCGAGGTCTTGGGAGTTGGTGATCAACACCCTGGCGAAGAAGCTGGAATTTAGGACGGATGAAAGCGAGCCGGCCTCCTTATACGACGATCTGGGTGGAGGTGCATTGGGCTGGAATTGGACTGACACCGCGGAGCGGAATGATGTGGGGAATTTTTCCCTTTCATCCTTGGCTGGCCTGGCGGGGAGTGAGTGGACATGTCATTCTACGTACATGCCCATACACGCGCCCTGTTGATAGCAAGGAACAGCATCATTGAAGGGTCAGGTCGGCGACATGAGGCGCAATAGACAGGAACTGTCGTGGCCATCCAGGGTGCAGCACGATATACCCAATGAAGGTTATTGGATTACATTTAGTACAATACTATACCATAGTACATGATAGTTTATGTAAATAAAATCCTACCAGCCTACATCTCAAAAGTCCAACGTCCTCGGCCTAAATGTCCAAATCTCAATTACCATCTTCCCTGACCTCCTACACATGACCGCACACGTCCCTCCCTTGCAAGCCACTTTCCACACGCTCTCGCACCGCTCGCTCAGGTCCCTCACGTACGCTCCACTCTGTGTTTCGTACATCCTCACACGCCCGTCGTTGCCGCCTGTAATAAGGAAATTCGAATCAAATTGGAGGGACGTCACGGAGGAGTCATGGGCCGAGATACGCTGTAGGGGCGTATAGTTATGCAAATCGAATGTGATGACACGCCCATCGGAGCCACCAGTGGCAAGAAGGCCAGTTGTAGGGCAGAGCTGGAGTTGGCACACAAGGGCAGTGTGCCCTTGTAAAAGGACGATGCATTGCCTGTGAATGGAACTCAATCCGAAAACGGAAAATATATGGTGAGTGAGCTTACCCAAGGTTAGCGTCCCACACCCGAACAGTGGTATCCATCCCTCCGGAAACGACACGAACACCGTCAAATGCGACTGAGTAAATTTCTTGCTCATGGCCGGTAAGGACATGCAGACATTTCCCCGTGTCGACGTTCCATATCTATCCACAGTAAGAAATTAGCTATGCAGGGACGCGAGCAATTGACTCACTCTGCACGTAGCGTCGTAACTTCCGCTAACGACCCGATTGCCACAGACGTCAAGGCATCGAACGCTTCGCCAATGACCTTCCAAAATCCGAAGCATTCTACCTTTCTGGATGTCCCAAACCCGAACTGTGGTATCACGAGAACCCGTCACTGCAATTGGACGGTTGTGCAAGACCCTGGTACACCTAATAGTCGATGTGTGGCCTCGTAAAATGTATATGCAATGACTAGCGCTGCTAGTGAGCCTGCAGTAGAAGGGAAAGAAGGTTGCAAAATTCGTACCCTGATACTGACATCCCACACACGCAAAGTTTTATCACAAGCCGGCACTGACGACAATCGGATTGGGCTGACCCCAGCCTTCTGAAGTGCAGCACAAGTCACTTGGCTTTCCAGGGCTCTCGGAGCATTGTGCTGTCTCTTGGCCATCTCTTCTTAGGCATATCAAGCCCAAGTGCGCGACGGTATTTGACAGGTACATGACCACTCGTGGAAGGTAAATCGAGAGATGTTCCCGCTAACTCGTCAGTCGGGTGTCTCGATATAGTTGTCAGGTGGATCCCAATAACCACCACGACTGACAAGGTGTACCGCCCATACGCCTAGATCGTGTCCCAAGAGCGTGCGACACAAAACACCTGTGTTGGCGCTGTAGATATGGACCTTTGAATTGGCGCAACCGACGATCACCCGATCGGAGTCCAGTGCCACGGACGTAACAACACCACCATCAGGTGTTGCGATGGGCATGCGGTGCGAACGGAGAAGTGTACCTCCTCTTCGCATGTTGGACACTGGAACCGATGTTCGTCAAAAAAGTGTTTGGTCACAAGGGAGTTCTGACGTACTGATAATGTATGAATGCTGGAAATGTTTACGGTATGACAGCAAAGTATCGCTCCCCGATTTGTCGCTAAAATTTCGTCTCCAAGAGGACAGGGGGGACTGCTCCTGGCGCTTCATACTTTCTTCGGCAGTGAGCGATTGGAGAGTTGGATCCATAGGATGCGGGGGGAATGTCTCCGTTTCGTTCGAAGACTCCTCGTTGGTCTCGTCATCAACGTCAATCTCCTCAGCACCGCCGATCCCAGGGTTGAAGCGGTACGTTTCACACATTGCTTTCCAAAGCCATTCATCTTGGACTAGGTCATGCCATCGCTTGGAGACTTGGCTTGCTCTGGCGAGAGTCTTGGGGTCATCTATGAAGCAAAGTATATGCAAGGCTATTTCAGGAGGGAGTTCTGTGAGGAAGTCGCGCCGGAGCATGGGGGCGATAGTTTGAGAGATGAAGAGAAGTTCAGAAGGCGTGCAGTCATCAAGGAGGGATACGAGATATCTCTTGCGGGAGGCAGGGCCAAGGGCTGATAGGTTGGCGAACTCGATTCTGGACAAATTAGCAGGATCATAAGTTGCTGACTGGGGTTGCGAAAGCTGAAGCGAATCGGTGTATGGGTAGTTGGAGGGACCAGGAGAAGGCGCGGGGGTTGGGGGTGATGCAATTGGCATATATGAGGATGATGATGGAAACCCAACACCCGCGTAGCGTCTCCGACCATCCAAATGTGATTGTAAGCCTTTGTTGCTTGTCCTGGCAGTCCCATCTTCCCTAAGGTCTGGGAAGCTGGCAGGAGGGCTCGTTGAGGCCATGATGCTCGTCCAAGTAGTATCTCGAAATGTACAAGTTAAGAAATCAGGCAATTGTACAACTCGCAAGAACTGGCAATGAAGCGCAGTGGTGGCGGGCGGTAAGGAAGTGGGACGCGGGAGGACATGTATGGTACATGGCCAGTGGTTACACCAATAGCACGTGACCCTCTTCCCGCTTTGGTAACACCTCCTTGCTGTGATGAATTTCTCCTGCCACTGGCATTAAATCCACGAGGCTATTGCCTGCTCCTAGTGCCTCATCACCTTGTAGCCTTGTCCTGGAGGTTTACAATCTGAATATCCACACCGAATATCTACCTGTTATACCAGTTTAATCCGTCCACTGGTGCTCATTATCCAAGCGCTCTACCGTGTCGCCTTTCAGAACTTAGCAATGACCAATAAAAAGAAGGCTCAAGCTAAGAAGCAATCCCAGGCAAATGGCATCAAGTGCGCTATCTACATTTCTCATTCATTCAATGAACTGTGCTAATCGGCCTCCAGGACTAAGCCTCCAGCACAGGAGAACCAGTCGATACCCGCTGCTTCCGTTGCTACAAGTCCGATCTCCCCACCTTCCCCCGCTCAATCAGACAAACCCCAGCAGAGCCGTCAGCAGACGAAATAAAAGAGAAGGGTAATATCGCTTTCAAGGCAAAGCGGTACAACGATGCGATCGACCTATATACCAAGGCTATAGGTGTGCACTATCTACAGCATGTCTCCTCGTCGCGTAATCGTTGACATGTTCTCACCGCAGAGATGAAACCAGCGGAACCCTCGTATCTCGCGAACCGAGCTGCATCTTATATGGCCGTGAAACGCTTCCGACTCGCTCTGTCTGATTGTCAGCAGGCTGCCGCCTTGCAGTCAGCCGAACCTTCGTCAAAGACCCTTATCCGTCTCGCGCGATGTCAGCTCGCCCTCGGATATTCGGAGCCTGCGCTGACCACTCTACGTAGTGTGGTCACTCTTGAGCCAATGAATACTACTGCGTTGCAGCTGCAAGAGAAGGTCCTCGAGCTTGAAGCACATTTACGTAATTTTGATGGTGCCAGACGTAGAAAAGAGTGGGGAATGGCCCGGCTCGCCTTAGATAAGTGCTTACAGAGCATTGAAGGTGAGGGTGGTGAGGTGCCGACGCAATGGCGCTTGTGGAGAATAGAGTTAGAGCTCGCTCGTGGTAACTGTGACGCCGCCAATACCGCTGCAAAGTAAGTGACAATGCAGAACGGCAGGGCCAGAGGCTTCTTTTATGCTAACTGGTCACTTCGTTTCCTTCCCTGTAGCGACGCTCTGAGGCTTGACCCCAACTCACCCGAGGTTCTCGCATTGCGTGGGTTGGTTCTATTCGTCAGTGGGAAGCTACCGCAAGCGCTTCAACACGTTACGTCGGCACTCCGATTAGACCCAGAACACGAATCTGCCTCGCGACTGCGAAAGCGAATCAAGGATGTTGAGCGCCTAAAGGAAGAGGGTAACACAGCATTCAAGAGCGGTAAACTGCAAGAGGCGATTACACTATATACGGAATGTCTAGACGTATGTACCATCACGATTGTCTTGGTCGTCGTGCTGATTTTTCGTGTCGGATAGCGCATAGGCGAGGCAGAAGATGAGGGTAAAGGTGGCCAGCTACGGGCCACACTTCTATCAAACCGCGCTACCAGTCTAGTGAAGGTACTGAACCTCGGATGCTATCTTTCGTGTTTCTTATAGTCTCTACAGCTTGAGCAATACGACAACGCTTTGTCAGACACGGAGGCCTCCCTCTCTCTCACTCCAACGTCGTTCAAAGCCCTCCGTACCCGCGCACGTATCAATCTCCACCTTGAAAAGTTTGATGCTGCAGTAACAGACTTCAAGTCTTCTATACAACAAGCCGAGTTCGAAAACGCCGATGGGGACGTCAGGTCCCTCAGGATCGAGCTCAAGAAAGCCGAGGCTGCTCTCAAGAGGAGTAAGACTAAGGACTATTATAAAATTCTTGGTTCGTTTTTGCTATCAATCTTTCAGGCAATGCTTTCCTGATAGGCACGTCAAGGTGTCCCGAGGGGCTGTTCGGAAGCTGACATCAAGAAGGGCTATCGCAGGGAGAGTCTCAAGCACCATCCAGACAAGGTATGTGCCTTAGCGGACTGCCGACAGTTCCGTGCACTCACTTCCCGTCCTATGCGCCTAGGGTGGAGACGAGGAGAAATTCAAACTCGTCGTCGAAGCCCACGTCGTGCTCTCAGATCCTCAGCGACGCGAGCGGTACGACATGGGAGAAGACGAAGACGGGCAGAATGACTCTGGGATGGGTGGCTTCGGCGGTGGTATGCAGCCAACCGATTTAGCAGACATCTTTGCACAGTTCCAAGGCGGGGGATTTGCTGGTGGTGGTCCGTTCGGAGGAGGCGGAGGGTTCCACTTCCACAGTAGTGGGGGGCGAGGGCACACACACGACTTCGGCTTTTGAGTTTACTCAAACGCACAGCGGCTTTTCCTTCTTGATGTTGGATACATGTCTTTGATTTATCCCTACTGGAGTTCTTCAAATGAGCTCTTCGAACATTAAACCTATGTACATTGCACTACACTGAGACTCGCAGTGAGGTAGTTACGTAGCAGCCCTTCAATACAAAGGAAGACAAGGGGAATGACATTGAATGTTAAGCAGGTTAGTACTCCTAGGTCTAGTCTTTCAGACAAGATGGAAAAAAAAAATTTTGGCCAACGTGGGGATCGAACCCAAGACCTTCGCGTGGCTGCAACAACTTGCGTTCGGCAAGTTGTTCCAGCTATTAGCACGACGCTCTAACCAACTGAGCTAGTCGGCCGCCGATCATTTGATCCTGTCACCTAACATGACTCATTAGTCATTAATCATTGCTTAAGCGCTTATGGCTGTGTCCCACTTCCCCTGTTCAAGTCGTTATTGACCCTGCTTTTCAACTAAGAACTTACTGTAGATCCAACACCCTCCCGTGCTGATTAACCTGTATATTTGCTATCCATGCCATCCTCTAGGTCCTCCTCCTCATCAAATAAAACTCCTTCCAGCACGCCCAATATGACGCAGGGGACCCTCTCGTTCGCAAGTGCAAAACGAACCAATTCTGCTGTTAGAACGAAGAAAACGGCTGCCATCACGCGGTCATCTTCTGCCGCAGAAAAAGAGAAGATAAATCCCACAGAAAGGCCTGTTCGCACCGAAATCGTACATGAGATATCCTCTGGGGAGGAGGACACTCCTGCCGTTGAAACAACCCTTCCAACCAAGCGAACCCGCGCCAGCACGAAGGCACAACTGTCTTCCAGTACTACGAAGAAATCTCTGATATCCAGGTCTGAGAGTACCTCAGCTCCAGCGGAAGTAGAGAGAAAGAGTCTGGATGTGGTAGACAAGGCCGGTCGCTACCGCAGGTATTACAAAGAAGTCCGGGAAAAGATGGGAGGCATGGAACCTGGTAAGCATACATATGCGCACTCGCCGGAAATGCTGCGGAATAGACAGGTGATTTCGTTCTAGTTCATTCAGGTGGTCAGAATATGATACACCAGATGCTTCGCTTCTTCGACATGTGAGTTTTATTCAGAAAGATGAGGGTTTTCGTGCTCACGGTAATGCCAGGTCTTACGAGTTTGGTCCATGTGTTGGGATGACAAGACTGGAGCGATGGGAGAGAGCCGAAGCTTTTGGGCTTAATCCCCCCGTAGAGGCAAGTGGACCCTGATACTTATTCTTCTTCTCATTTTACTAAAATAAAATTGTTCTCAGGTTCGGGATATGTTGCTCACGAAAGAAGGCATTGAAAAGGACGAGTATTCCCAGTGTGTGTTCTATGGAGAGGTTTGAAGCTCCTGGCGCAGAATGCGGTAAGCTTTTCAATATCACATTCGTGGCCGTCCTGATTTCACCCCCGTTATGCAATCAGGATACCATTCACTTTTGTCATCACACCATATTTTCATCGATGTTGTCGTACTGATACCTGAATTGCTGCACCATGCGCTAGTTTGCACTCTAAATTATCATTATGTTGCTACGAAAACGAATGTCGACCTACGGAAGAATTGCGCATTTACGGACTATTGTTCACACTGGTGCGATAAGCTTTTCGAGGTAGCAAACGTCGAGCTGGATATATAAGGAATTGTATACTTGCGGTGCATCGCCATGAATGGCCAGAATCACTTGCCAGATTCGGTGTCTATTCCACCTTCGCGGCCGCAACTCACGATCTGACCCGATCGCGCAATACAAAAAGAGCCTGGGCATGCTGCAATCTGATGATAATCAGATTGCTAGTGCACCCACCCCCATCACAGGGTCGACAGATTCTCCTTGAAGTTATGGGGCTCTCACGGACACTCTCCATTATGTATACCGGTTCAGTGGATATTCTCGCTACACTCTCAGCTTCCAGTCATGCGTACACTCAGGCTGTTATCTGATGGACAATTTGACTCCCGGCTCGATGGGTCTCTCCCCCTGGACTTTAACGTGCAAGTTTTAACCACGGTTCCACGGGGCTGAGCGCTGAGTCATCACCGTGGAAAGCAAATGACCAACTGTTCTATCACTGAGAGAAGCGTTCCTCAAGTCGCCGAACAGCAAAGCATTACATACGGTAATGTGTGGCTACGACGTTCATTTAACTCGGTAAGGGTGGGGTCGCGAGGGAACGGAATACCATCCTGAGCTTAGCGCTTATCGATTTCAGCCATGGCCTCAAAAGAACGTCCTCCGATACTCACGATTTGCTCATGGCCCTCCAGGTTTTGGAGATAGGGGTCCAGAAAAAGATAGGCTGGAAATGGGAAGGGCAATATCTGGGGTAAGATATATTTTTCTGTTCATTTGCGGGCCAGGAGGACAATCACAGTTACTACTGCCTTTTACACCAATGATAGTGATCCACGGTGCCTCGGTAGAATGCCACCTCGTATCCCCTCGCTGAGTTGGCCCTAGCTCGTTTATCCGTGGGGCTTGTACTATAAAGGGGGCCCGGGCTTTCCCACTAAAACTGCTCTCATCCCGGCGTTTTCTCATGTCTCCCTCTCTTCAGTCTGAAGTCGATGTTCTCATCATTGGTGCTGGGCCTGCTGGGCTCATGTGCGCCAACGCTCTTGCCAATGCCAGGGTAAACGTAAGAATTGTGGACAAACGGTGTGTGCTCCTACCATATGGTTTGCACAATTTCGCTGATGGACCGAGCAGGGCTGCTAAAGTCGCCGCCGGCCAGGCTGATGGAATTTCACCCAGAACGATCGAGGTCTTCCAGGTAAGTATTATGTCGTCCAAGTTAGCTGGCGCCTCATAATATTATGGCATCGCAGAGTTATGGTATCGGCGAACGTCTTATGCGGGAAGGCTGTCAAGTCCATATGGCGGTAAGTTACCAGTTTCCTTGGGACTAGACGCACTACTAATACTACTGATTATTGTTACCCAGGCGTTCTATGATCCTGGTCCAGATGGCGGCATTCAGGTAAGAGCTTCGACGCCTTCGATTTGACCATGTCCCATTCTGCTTCACTCAGCTCTCAAGTCGCGCACCCGATGTGACAGCTCCGTCTGCTCGTTATCCCTTCGAAGTATGTCGTGCTTCGTGCTTGTGAAATATGCAAGTCCTCACGATAAGCCATTAGCTTGCATTGCATCAAGGAGCGATCGAGTCGATATTTCTGGACTCTATGAAAGCCCTCGGCGTTGAAGTCGAACGATCGACCACGCCCATTGCAATAGAGTTGTCCTCCGATGAGGCGGAGCTCGCAAATCCCACCTCGCACCCGGTCAAGGTGAGTGCTCCTTGCGCAATCATACATCTCCCTTCACGAAAGACCTCCAGGTGACACTTGAACGCCTCGAGGAACCTGATGGCGAGCCACATGAGGAGATTGTGCGTGCCAAATTTGTCCTTGGGGCTGATGGTATGGCGCTCCACATCCATCATACGCGATCGAGACTCACGTGCACCCACAGGGGCACATTCGTGGGTCAGAAAGTCCTTTGATATCACTATGGATGGCGAACAAACCGGTGAGAATATACTCTACATATTCTCACATTTATTTAATATTGCTATGGGTCTGATGCCATATGTCTAGAATTCATTTGGGGAGTCTTGGACATGGTTCCCGACAGTGATTTCCCCGACGTTCGGAACAAGAGTCTCATCCATTCCAACAACGGTTCATGTTTGGTGGTCCCCCGTGAAGCTGACAGAATTCGGATCTATATGCAACTTGCTGACAAGGACGTGCTGAACCCAAACACCGGTAGAATAGACAAGGACAAGATGGGACCAAAGCAATTACTGGAGGTTTGTTTTTAGAATGTGGTGTGAAAGTATGATCTTAACATTGTGGTACAGGTCGCACAGCAGTCCCTACGTCCATACTCGCTTCATCCTACTGATGGCATCAACTGGTGGACATTGTATATCAGTGGGTCATCATTATGCCGGGCCATGTTCCAGTAAATTTAGCTCCGATTAGTTGGACAGCGCGTTGCATCCAAGTTCTCTGTTAAGAATCGTGTTTTCATCGCAGGAGACGCGTGCCATACGCACTCGCCTAAAGCAGGTGAATTCTCTCGCGCAATGTATCCGCTTCTGGTCAAGGCTCAAACGTTTATCCAGGACAGGGTATGAACGCGAGCATGAACGACGCACATAATCTTGGTGAGCTAAGCAAGATTATCGTTCTCACATATCTTCTGAAACCGATTGTAGCTTGGAAGCTGGCGTTGGTCCTCCGTGGTTGGGCGGATATGTCGCTTTTGTCCACTGTGAGTCCTGCCTGGGTTAACACTTGGCAACAGCCAACAATAACACCTACCTAGTACGAGTCAGAACGTCGCAAATATGCACAAGATCTCATTGCCTTTGACAAGACTTTCTCCACTCTTTTCTCCGGAAAACCCCTGACCTCGGATAACATCGATGGCGTTTCCCACGACCAGTTCCTCAAGTGAGTGGACTGGGAGAGGCTGGGATATCTGGGCTCATCTGACTTCGTTCTGGCAGGGCTTTCCAAACCTTTGGAGGGTTTACCAGTGGTATTGGGGTGCATTATGGTCCGTCTGTGGCTGTAACCAATGCACACCAATCGCTGGCCACCAACCTCATCATCGGTGAACGTGTACCACCACAGATATTTCTTCGAGCAGCCGATGCATGGCCATTCGAACTTCAGGATCTCATTCCTTCCGATTTCTGCTATAAATTGCTTGTGTTCACTGGTGATTTCAACGACGCTTCGCAGAAGGACAGGGTCGAGTCCATGGTGAAGGACCTGCAAAGACCAGAGAGCTTTTTGACGAAATATGCCTCCACCAAGACTTCGAGCTCGAGGTTTGACATTATCACCATCAGTAAAGGACAGAAGGAAACGGTTGACTACTTGAAATTCCCGCCACTTCTGAGGCCGCACTGGTCGAAGTAAGTTCCCCGCCTAATCCCGAGCGCACAGATGTTGACGGAGGTGTGTACGTCAGAGTGCTGATTGATGACATCGATGCCACGGGAGCCATGGGCGGTAAAGGGTACACGTACTACGGCATTCGTGAAGAAGGCGCTATTGTCGTAGTTCGTCCAGACGGATATGTGGGCACGATCGCACCTTTGGATGGTGTTATCGCGATTGACAACTACTTCGCGTCATTCATGAAAGTATGAACGCCGGTTATACTCCACAGGGGACATAAAACCTGGGCTTGTACAGTAGAATATTGTATTTGTGTAGACCACAGCCCGTCGATATAGATTTCAAATTTTGCTTCCGCGTCTCGATGCGGAATTACATAAAAGTGCAAGCCCAACGCGTGACGCTACCACACGCGACCACCGGGTGGCATTAAGGTCCGAGGATTAATGGATCACTCATAAAAGATCAATCGATCATGCTGCATATAAACCTGCCAGCGGTTCCTCTTACTGTCAGCTTGATTACCCTCTCTACCAGCTGCTAACATGTCTCTGGAAAGTTGCGTTGATGTTCTGGTCATAGGGGCCGGTCCTGCGGGACTGATGTGTAGCAATGCACTCGCAATGGCAGGCGCGAATGTGAGGGTCATTGACCAAAGGTACGTAGTGACATTCGGCAATAACTGCTAGCAATTGAAACTCGATTGGCGCAGACCCGCAAGAGTTGTTGCGGGTCAGGCTGATGGCATTCAACCAAGGACAATTGAAGTCCTGCAGGTTCGAACCATTTGTTCTGTTTTTCGCATCAGGGGGCTTAGAACCATGAAACCAGAGCTATGGACTCGCAGAACGCCTGATCGATCAGGGGAATCAGATGCATATGTGTGTACGTGGCCACGGGGTTGCTCACAGAAGGCTTCTTGAGTTTAATCAATCATCGTGGGCTCAAGGCATTTTACAATCCAGGTCGCAATGGAGGAATCGAGGTATGAGTTTAGTATCCGATGATGCATAGCTTCTTTAGGTGACCATTTTGCAGCGCACAGGACGTGCCCCAGATGTGACTGCGCCGACCGCACGGTTTCCATTCGAGGTACTACATTTTACATTGCGGCCTCTACCTAAATATATCGCCATGTTGTCGGGCCCTCTAACCCCATGAATTTAGATAACTCTCCATCAGGGAGCGATAGAAGCGATTTTTCTTGATTCCATGAACCTCCACGGAGTGAAAGTGGAGCGTCCCGTGGCTCCGTGCGCCATTTCAATTTCGGATGATGCCGATGATCTGTCGAGCCTTTCATCGTATCCAGTGAAGGTGAGCGCTGCGGGTTCAGATTCAGATCAGTTACCAGACGATGATGACTGCAGGTTGCCCTAGAGCGCCTAGATATGGTAGACGAACAGATCAGGACAGAAACTGTGCGCGCCAAGTTTGTCGTTGGGGCAGATGGTAAGCCCCAGCCCCAGTCCACTCGCAGGTATCCGGAACTAACTCAGAGCCTGTAGGAGCGCATTCCTGGGTCCGAAAGGCTGTTGGAATCTCGATGGAGGGTGAACAAACTGGTGACGTGCCTGACATTACGACACGCTTCGGTGGCGTACCTAACCAAATCACCAAACAGACTACATCTGGGGAGTTGTCGATATGATACCGGACACAAATTTCCCCGACATCCGTAACCGGACTGCTATCCATTCCGAAAACGGATCTTGTATGATTATTCCCCGGGAAGGCGATAAAGTGCGGTTGTATATCCAATTATCCGATAGGGACGTCATAGATCCGTTGACTGGTCGAGTCGACAAGAACCGAATGACTGCGGAGAAGCTTCTCGAGGTAAGGGGATCCTGAAGGGACCACATGTTTGGCTGTTTTATGGCTGAGTGTCCCTAGGTCGCCAAGAAGACACTCCACCCATTCTGGATACGCAACGCGCAGGAGGTTGAATGGTGGACGATCTACATCAGTATGTCCTCCCCGACATGTCCATCTGAAAGGTGCAAACTTTTTGCTAGTCGGACAGCGCGTGGCATCCAGTTATTCTGTCAAGGAGCGCGTGTTCATTGCTGGTGATGCGTGTCATACCCATTCCCCTAAAGCTGGTAAGGTCGATCGTTGGTCCTGCGTGCTAGTCTACGGAAGTGCTCACAGGGGCTTCAGGGCAGGGAATGAATGCCAGTATGAATGATACCCATAACCTTGGTGCGCGTGGTCCTCTATCATCGGCGGCTGTGGGTTAAATGTTTGCTTAGCGTGGAAGATTGTGCAGGTCCTCAGGGGATGGGCCAGTCCCTCACTTTTGAAGACCGTAGGTTCTTTGATCACTTGTCCTTCGGTACTCATGATTATATGCCCTTCGTATTTAGTACGAGCTGGAACGGAGAAAATATGCTCAAGATCTAATAAGTTTCGATAAGGAGTTTTCTCATTTATTCTCAGGAAAGTCGAGGACAGCGGAAAACCAAGATGGCATCTCCCACGAGCAGTTCTTGGTGTTCGTGTCTCGACGTCTAATACATTCTTTCTGCTAATCCGCACTTTGATAGGGCGTTCCAAACATTCGGTGAATTCACGAGCGGGATTGGCGTACATTATTCTCCTTCTGCGATCGTGGAAGTGAAGCACCAGAAATGCGCACAAAGTCTCACCATTGGACAGCGGATGCTCCCCCAAGTCTTCGTCCGCGCTGCTGACATGCGCCCGATAGAAATTCAGGATATGCTTCCCGCCGATACCCGCTTCAAAGTACTGCTATTCGTGGGGCATTTGGCTGATAGACGGATCACCGAACTAAATCTGCTCGCCGAGGAGCTGAGCAAATGCTCGACCTTCCTCCACAAATATGGCGCGGATGGGACAATCTCGTCCGTGTTCGACATCATTACTATCACCTCGGGCATGAAGGAAGATATTGAATATCTAAACGTTCCAAAGTTATTCCGTCCCCATTGGTCCAGGTGGGTTTTAACCTTTTATACGTGTTACGGTGTTGAACAGTGAACACATCGCAGGGTACTTCTCGACGATACCGACGTTACGGGGAGCAAGGGTGGACATGGTTACGAGAGATTCGGCATTAATCCGGACGAGGTTACTTTTGTTATCATTCGACCAGATGGATATGTGGGGATGGTCGCCCCATCGACTGCTCTTGAAGACATTGACAGATACTTTGGGTCATTCTTTATTCCCCGTAAACAGGAGAACTAACCACCATGTACGAGGCTCGCCATTCTCTGCTTCCTCGGCTGTACTTTTATCAGATTGAAGTGCTATGTAGATATTTCAACCTTCATCTCTTTCGGCAAACATATGTACACGCGTCTTCCCTAGACACCCCTAGGCATGCCTCATTGTGCGTCTGCTGGTCCTTCATCCCGGCCGGCTGGTGCCGATAAGAATTCCAACGTTCTAAACAGATGGATTGCTTGGTGACATGCTCTCCAGTCGCCCCGCACGTTGACGGCCTCTGCAACCATATCGAACGCTAGGTTGGATCACTTGTTGAGTCGGTACCAGAGAGAACTGCACCTGCCAAACAGAATAGTATTTTGTACAATCAAATGCAAGCACTATTCAGTGCACAATCCATTCATCACAACTAACCTCTCCACCCGGGCAAGGGCGCCGCCTCTGCGCTCCCAATGGGTACTCTCCTCGCTCCACCCTTCCCCGATGGTAACTTTGTTGCTGCTTTAGCTGAAGTCTCAGGTTTACTTGTTCCCGAATTGCTTGATGGCTTGGCCAGAGAGGCACCCAACATAGCCGGAGAGCCTTTACGAGGTTTATCCCGGTTCTCTTTCTCTGCTGCACCGATTGTCTTAGGCTTGCTCAGCATTGCGAGTGCGGCGGGCTCTGCTTTTGACTTGGCCTTCTGTTTCGACGTCTGCTTCTTCTCGTCTGCTTGGCCACCCTGAGCCTGGGAAGCCAGGTTCCGCTCAGCCCTCTTCTCTCTCAGTGGGCTGTCATCTTCGTCTCTCCGTGCCTTTACCCCTCGAACAGGAGGATTCGCTGGTGTTATATCTTCTTTGTCTGAATCACAGACGGGTCCGGATCCCGGGCTGTTAGGAGAGTCTGCAAGCATAAGGATACGGCTGAGGGGGCTGGGCTTGACGGGCGAATAGGCATGTGTCATGTGAGGGGCGAAGGGTTTTGCCACAGGGAATACACGGCGGGTAGCAGGTGGTGTTTGTGGTGGTGCTGGCTTTGAGAGAGAGGGTTGAGTGCTTGTCGGTATGGGCTCAGCGAAGGTTTCTGGAATGGATGAGGGTGAGCTCTCCATGTCTAGAGGTCCAAGCAAGGTATCTGGTGGTGGTGGTAGTGAAGTTCTTGGTGACGGCGGTGGCAGGACGAACGACGTTGGAAGAATCGATTTTGCCAACGTCACCGGATCCTTCCATTGTTGTTCGAATACTGGACCGACGATGGGAATCACCTCGGTCTCGTACGCAGGCTCCACGTTCGTGGGTGGCGGGATTGAGAAAATGGAGGAGCGACGTGATACACGCGTCTTCCGGCTACTGCTCGACTTGCCTACTACCTTTTGCTTGCGGGGAGACTTGCGGGAAGATTTCATCGCCTGGGGGAGGTGGGCAGACAGGGAAGATGGTGAAGCGGCATCGGGAGCTGGGGTTGGCGGAAGCTCGGAAAGCATCTGTTGAACTTGCCATGATCGCTTTTCTTCTAAGAACTTGATCCTTTCACTCTGCGTGCGGGAATCAGGTACAAAACCGATGACATCAAATCGGCTGACCCTACCTCAAAGGCGGCTTTCTCTTTTCCGAGTTTCACAGCTGCTACAGTGAATTTCTGGCGTTCATCAGCGAGTTCTTCCTTGATGTGGTAAAGCCTGTCCTGCTCTGCGTCGCGCTCGGGAGCGATCATGAGGTCGACGCTGACATCAGCGTCAGTTCTAGGTACACCTTGTGCTGCGACTTGATTAAGGAGCGCGCATTTCTCGGCTGCATGCATCTCGTGCAGCCTCTTCGCATCGTCTGAACAGGTGAAGACGGGTCAGCGGGAGGATTAGCGACGGGCAAGGACAGGACATGCCAAGTTCGGTCCGAAGCTTCTCAATGACCACCTGAAAACTTTCGCGCTCGACTGACTTGGAACCTTGGCGGGGTTCAGATGTCGCGTCTTGATAATTGTTCTTCAGTATGGCGAGGGCGTCATTGGCAGATGCAAAGAGGGAAAGAAGTTTGTCGTCAGCAGCATTGATCGGAGTAAGTGGGAATAGCGCATCGTGATCTAAGGAAGCAGGCTAGTCCAAGTCAAGCGTTGGGACTACACAAATGCGAAAGGAAGATTACCTCATCAGACTTGATAGAAGCCAACATGCGTATCTCATGTACCATCGTCTGTAAGCGATTCGCAGACATGAGGATAAGTCGTCTGAGTCGCGTCGTCTCATCGAGCAGCTCAGCTCTTGAGCTTTCGGCATGCTCGAGCGCCACTTCCAAGAGCCCTTTGCCTCTCCCGACGATTTCCGAGCCTGAGGCGACCTCCGCGTTGGCTCCTTGAATGGTGATGCCCGCAGAGGTCATGGACAACTTTGTCTGACAATCTGCGAGTTTGGACCACTTCTCAACCATTCGCTCGATATCCTTCTCCTTCTTCTTGAGTTCTGTTGCATGCGTAGCGCGGAGGGCTTGGAGAGATGTTCTCGTGCGCTGGAGCTCGGCAGTCGTTAATTTGTGACTTGATTCTGATGATTGTAGATTGCGCGTCGCGGTCCTGGAATATAGTTCATTCAATCTCGAGCACCCTACCAATAGCTAGGCACTCACGCGTGCCGTGACTTGTGAACGTTCATCTCTCTTTCTGCGTTGGCCGCCTGTTCGGTAGCAGAACGATGTATAGTCATGAGCCGCTCGTGATCATATGATAATGTCCTCAATTTCGTCGACAAGTCCTCTGCCTGTGACATGTCGTTCTAATGCATGTTCAGAGGTGCGGAAACTCGTTGAACTATCCTGGCGTACCACTCGTTGGCTGAGCATTGCTAGCAAACACTTTGCCACTCGCTCGGAGTTTGCATTAGAGATACCCTCGAGTGAGAGACCCGGACTGGTGATAAAGCCATGGGCGACGAGTTGTGAATTTATGTATTGCAAACTCGAGGTCGAGGTGAATGATGAGGATGTGTCGGAAAAAGGTGACCCAAATTCTGACACGGAGACATCTAGTGCCCAGCGCACATTCTTAGTGGATTCCACCATCCTGTTCAGTGTGAAAATAGCGTTCGTCGCTGTGGTCGGCGTTGAGGTCGTTGTAGTCGTCGTTGGCGATGTTGAAATGTGAGACGCGACAAGTCACGTGTTCGGAAATAAGAGCGAGAAGGTCACAGGTGCGTGTTACGTAACTGTGACTTCTTGGCGGGGTCAATAACCGCCCACTACGAAAGAATAGTGTCACTGAATAACTACGCTCGGCTCTGCTAAGTACTCCTTCGTCGTGCTGTCTGGTTGTCTTCTGGCGTTCGCTTGATTCCTCGGTTTCTGTACTTGCTTCATGCCCGGTGTCGCTGTGCTTCCCCCGACGTTGCCAGGTTCAGGCTCCGGATCAACCCACAGTGAGAACAGTCGCCTCTACCTCTCCACCACCACCAGAAACAACCATACACCCAACCCAGCCATGCAAAATGGTTCTGTTGCCACCAAAGACAATCTCACGGTTGCAGAGGTCAAAGAGAAGGCCAAGGAGGATGTTCGCAAAGCGGCTCACGGTGTCTCTGCCATCTCGCTCATCAAGACCGCCCGCAGCCAGTCTCAACTGGCACAAATCAATGAGAACCAAGGGGACCTCAAAGGCGCTCTCAGCGCTCTATTGAAGGCCGGAAGTCTAGCTCATATGTTTATGAATAGTCCAGAGTTCATTGCCGAGAACAAACATGGGAAGCATGGAGTACTATACAAAGAGTTCCTCGACTTCCAAAAGGTCTACTATTATCTCCTTATGGCTGATTATCTCTAATCTTCGCATCAGAATGAAGGCAATAACCTTATGCAACGTGCCCAAGCCATCGAGTTAAAGCTGATTGATCTCCAAAAATTCGCTGCAACGTGAGCCTGTCATTTCATATCTCAGAGCCCTCCTTATGAACTGAACAGCGACACTACTGCCGATGTCGTACCTAGCGCAAGAGTTGGAAACTCCATAGCAGATCGTGTTAAGAAGCTGAACGACGCCGGATTGTCAGTCGATACTTCCAAGCGCAGCTCGCGAGATTTGTCTACCGCACCCTTAACCTCTCTCCCGCTCAGATCTCCCGAACCCATACGCACTCATAAACTGTCTACATCGCTCGTATCAACACCTCCACAGTTCTCCGCCTTCATCCCGCCGTCGAACAGTAGCTCGGCAACGTCATCGCCACACGCTGTCGTGCCACCATCCAGCCTTGGCCCGCCCTCTCCAACATCCTCAGATTCATCCTCTCCCCGACTTGCTCACACTAGTCTTTCTGGCTTTGCACAAGCCTTTCCATCGATAGACGAATTGAATGAGTTGGATGTATCAAGATTCCCGTCTGTCCCACAGTTCACCGGAAACAGTATCACTAGTCACCATGCAAACGGTCTAAACGGCGTCGAGTCGCCGACGTTCTCTACTCTAAAGTCATTCCCATCATTATCAATTGACCCTGGTCCACGGCCTGCGAGTACACCCATTACGCCAACCATGAATGCCTTCATGAGTCGTCCGGCTTCTCCCGCAATTGCTTCAAAACGATCCATCAACAGTCTTGCGTCTTCTCCGCTCTCTGCGAAGACTTCATCTATACCCGAGAAACCAACGATACCGGCGTCAACTACCATCACGCCCAAGCTTCTATATGAGTACATATACACACCTGGTCTCAAGACTCTCGTGGTTGACATAAGAACGAGAGAAGAGTTCCACAGTGAACACATAAAAGCCGATGCTGTGGTATGCCTCGAGTCTTCTGTACTAGCACGTTCAAGGTAATTTGGTGTGCATACCTCTGTTCTTTGCTAATGATCACTACAGTGTGACTGCTGCGAGTCTTGAAGATTCTTTAGTCATTGCGCCCCGTGAAGAGTGGGTTCTCTTTCAAAACCGAGATAAATTCGACGTCGTGGTTCTCTATGACGCTTCATCGGAGATCTACGATGGTATAGGCCCATTGTCAACATTCGTTCGAGCCGTGTCCGAACAAGCGTATAGGAAGTTTCTCCGGCATACACCAATGTTGCTTATTGGTGGGCTTGAGGCGTGGAAGAAGGAGTATGGCGATGAAGAGGTTGTTCGTGAGGTTCATGGTGGGACACGGGCGTCGCCAATACGCATTCCTGAAAACGGTATCAGTGGTGCTTCAGGTCCGATACTATCGTCTTCCTCGATCCCCGATGCGACACGCGACCGGACTCGACCGCTTGTAAATGGTGTGCCAGCCGAAAAGCGAGCCTCACCGGAAAGCCAACCTCTGGCTCTGGCTTCTCAGTCCCCTCCGTAAGTCTTCTGCCATGCTAAAAATTCGAAGATGTTCACAGTTGGTGATACACAAAGCTTATCGCGCAAGGCTAGTGAGCGAGACTCCATTTCGGAAGCTCCAGTGTTGGTGGGTCGTCGAAATGCATTACCCCGACCTCCGTCGATATCACATACATATAGTCATTCAGAAAGCGTGAGGCACATCCATCTTCATTGACAGTACACTCACGCGCCACCTTCAGATACCTCCATCTCCCAGAGCAATACCACATTCCTTTGTCAACGGTGCCACAAATTCAACAGCATTCATCACATACCCTTCATTCTCTCCAGCGTCACCTCCCCTAACAAGTACATCCTCCTTCTCTCCACCCCCTTCAGCTTTCACTCCCGTATCCATTCCACCCCAAGCGTCCATCAACCCATCACCCCTTTCTAGACGGCGAGGCGAGTACATGGATGGCTCACAGTCTCCAGGAACAGGTTACGCTCATCGTCCAACCATCGACTATCCCGACCTGCAAGTCCTACGTCCACCACCACCCGCCGCTTCTCCTGTGTCTGAACGCCAAGACTCACGACCGCGTCTTCTGCACGCGTCGTCGTACTCGGTGCATGTACCCCAAACGATCAGAGCGGGCCCGAAGCCCCCAACCATTCAGTCTGATTACCCGGTCACCTATTGGTCGGATATGCAAATCAATACGGCGGGTCTGAAGAACCTGGGAAATACTTGCTACATGAACGCCACGATCCAGTGTTTAAGTGCGACAGTGCCCTTTGCGAGATTCTTCACAGGTATAGTCGCGTCAGTCGTGGGTGTTGTTCTGGGAACTACTAACCATCCGTAAGATGGGCGGTGGAAGAACGCAATCAATATGTTGAACCCCCTAGGCACGAAAGGGAGCTTGGCGGCTGCATTTGCGCAAATCCTCTACGATATGTCACATTCTGAGCTCCCTCATCTTAACCCTCTTACCTTCCGAGTACGCCTCCGACTTTGCCCTCTTTGTTCAGTTTGTGCTTACCATGGACATAGAAATCTATTTGCACCCATGCTGCCCAGTTCAGTGGTTCGGACCAGCACGACTCGCAAGAGTTTCTGACGTTTCTACTCGACGGCCTCCACGAAGACCTCAATCGCGTGCTGACGAAGCCCAGCAACGAGTCGACGCCCGAACGGGAAGCTGAACTCGAAAGTTTACCCCAGCAGGTCGCCAGCGAGAACGAATGGGAAATATACAGGATGCGAAATGATAGTCTGATCGTGGATTACTTCCAAGGCCAGTTCCGGAATAGGATGGAGTGTTTAACTTGCCATCACGTCAGTCATTGTTGCATTCTTAGTTCCAAGAGGAATTCGTGCTGATGTGATTCACGCTTCGCAGACTTCCACAACTTATAATTCATTTATGTATTTGTCGCTGCCGATACCCTCCAAGATCATGTCGAAAGTCTCCTTATATTCATGTCTGGATGCGTTTGTCAAGGAGGAGGTGCTTGAGAAGTCCGAGGCATGGTGGGTTTGCCTTCTTTCTTTCCTAACTGCTCCTTCAACCTTGCTTTAGGCACTGTCCAAAGTGCAAAGAACTCCGCAAGGCCACCAAACGCCTCTCCCTCTCACGTTTACCTCCTGTCCTACTTATACACTTGAAGCGCTTCTCCGTCAAAGGACCTTTCACCGACAAGATTGAAACCGTCATCGATTTCCCTCTCAGAGGTCTCGATCTCACTAACTACATGCCACCCCCACTTCCACCCGACATGTTGAAGGGCTCAGGTAATCCTACACCGGCGAATGCGAGCAGCGACCCGCGCGTGCAGCTCCCACCATATAGGTATGATCTATATGGCGTCACGAACCATTTCGGCAGTTTAAGCAATGGCCATTGTAAGTTGGTCGTCCTTTGGCTCGTGACGTATCACTGACACAGTCTTTCAGACACGGCATTTGTTGCATCTCGTGGCGGATGGCTGTATTGCGACGACAGTCGCATTGTGTCCACAGACGCCAAGGAGGTGGTGGTATGTTCTTAGCTTCACAGCCTCAGAGACAGCTCTCACCATTCCGCAGGGTCGCCCAGCATACGTGTTGTACTACAAGAGGACCAAGACATAGATTGTTGTGTCACACTCGACACATCTCACCTGGATATTTAAACCCCTGCTTATTGGATGTTTCATCCACAGTGCTATAGTGCGACTTGCTATATCTTGCATCTCATATCTTCCCTTCCCATTGAACTAAACTACAACAATGTACCCGAATGACGATAATGTTTGTTGGCAAAGAAGACAAGGACGGTTTGTTACCCCCAACGAGTTGGTATGGTTATCACAATGATTATTCATGTATTGCCCGGGAATTGCGATGTGCGACTTCGGACTAGTCATTCGTGACATCCATAGCGGCCTTGGACTGCTGTGACCAGTGGCACTTGTGACAGTGCCAACGATCGAGGTAGTATTTATGGCGATAGAAGCACGGCGAATATTGAGTGGCGCAGATGTCACACTGTGGGTCTGGCTCGGTGTTACCGTCCACGGCATCGGCGTGCGTGTTAAGGGTGGAATCCAGCCGTCGAGCCTTCCGCAGGAGGGCATGAGCCTGAGAAACCGGTGCTTGTTTGTATGCCCGGCAGTAGACTTGCAGAGCGGTCTATGTCCCCCCCGTGAGCAAACGGCAGATCGAGAAATGGAAAATTTCTGAGATTACCTCTCCGGTCTCGTCTGTCTCGCAGACGTCGTATAGTTCACGTTTGCTCGAGTCGTGCTCCAGACAGCACACGATGGGAACCATGATGCCAGTTTCTCCCTTGAAAGTGGTTGCGAGAGTGTCGCGACGATGACTCCGGACCTGTGTATGGAGAAGTGTTAGCTCTGATGTAAAATATTTGGTGTTGAGGGTAAATACTCGCAGGCTGAATCTCAAAGCCGAACCGGTGCCCGTTCTTCCAAGCGCAGGAAACATGGTATTCTCTGACGCAGTCACTACATCGAAGGACAGCGCCACCGACTTCAGCCGCACAAGGTACACCTCTGCGAATCATCAGAATACCAGCAACGAGCGTTGCATTGGGGGAAAAAATACATACCGTGGACCACCGGGAACGGGGGATGGTACTAATACCTTCTGACCAACCGGAGATGGGAGACATCCGAAAAAGTCACTTCAGGTGAAAATACGGCACAAATGGACGTGGACCCAGCCCTGGCCCTCTGTGGGCTTTGCAGCGCGCAAAAATGAGTCAGCGTCCTTCGATGAAGTCTTCTTCTTCGATTTCCTGTGTGGGCAGAGCACACAATCCGTATTCTGACAGCCCCAGATAAGCGAATATCCAAAGAGAAGAAGAAAACCCCAATTTACCAGAGATGCCTCTTGAGTTTTCTCGTTGTTGCACACATCGCATAGCCATGACTCCACGGCGTTCTTGTCGACAGACACACCACATGATCCTTGAAAGAAATGTAAGTTATGCAGCACTATGCTGGAGAGTAATAAATCTGCGCCTACCAGCATGCACACGGAAGTGGCATTGATTACACTTGAGAACTTTGCCCATAGGTCCGTTCTTTTGGCACGCAAGGCACCGCAACTGAGGCGCGGCAGGTACAATGGGCGGAGGGGTACCGTTAACATTTACAGAGGTCTGAAAAAATAAAAAATAAACATAGGACAAATTACTGGGAAAAAATCTTACCTTCAACCGCTTCGTGATCGGCCCATTCAAAGGCGTGCCTTCGCGTTTCTCTGGAGCCTTCTTCCCTACAGGCAAAGCATCCTCGCGGACGGGCCTTACATTTAGATCAGCATACTTCCTCCAATTCGTACCGCAGGAGTCGCAGAGGATGTTAGTAGCAAGGCCCTTAGGAGCCCGCCACCAGGTTTCAGATTCGCGTGTTCGACAGGCGCCACAACTACTGTTCGCCTTGGTTGGTCCGAGAACAATAGAACCTTCATCATCCGATATAGGCGCGTCAAGAATTGGTCCCTCGCCCTCATCTTCTTTGATAGCTGCAGCACGCTCCCGTGCACGTATGTTCTCTTCCTTGAGTTTGGAGCTAAATGAACGGTCATGAGAAATAAAATGACGCCGCAAAAGTGGAAAATTACTTCTTCCAGTGACCGTAGAAGCGGACTACCTCAGGCACTGTCCGCGTGCCGACTTCATCGCGCACTGCTCGGAGTTCCGCACCGTGGACAAGTATGCCATCTTCAAAGGCAGCAACCTCTTCCGCGGTCCATTCTCTCTCTGTGTACTTGGTTTCACCTTTCTTCCACTGTGTGATGCAATAACACGGTAAAGTTTAATCGAGTGTGACCAACGTAAGTGAGTATGTGATGCATTACCTTCTCGGTACGAGTAAGGACACTCATGTCCACGGTTGACCAGCCCCTGTTCAGTAAATGTGCTTGCGAGAAGCGGTGTACGGCTTCGGTCAGCCAATCTACACTATGCAGGTCCTCGCTCTTCCTGGTCAGTGCAGCTTTCCATTCTTCCACTCATGGATAGAACGTTTCAGGGCTATGACACGTCAAAATACGGGGTTACTTACGTTCTACGACTGAAAGAAAGTTAGTATGAGTTACCTAACAGTCTATTACTATGCATCCACACCTTCTTCGTCTGTCAAGTTATTGACAATGCCCAATACCTCGACGGTATTGTCGCCCCCTCTTTCTTCCCCTTCCGAAAGGTTTTTGGGTCGTGGGACAATTTCAGAGTCTTTGGCAGAGAAGGCAGCCTCAGCCGGGATTACTGCCTGGTATTTGGGCCCCACTCGTGTCGCCGCACGAGGGAAGACGAGGTCGTCGGGATCTGCCATACAAATATAACTACTGTCTCGTGAGAGCAATCTATAAACTCACCTAGAGTATCCTCCGCAACAGTGTATTGACTTGAAGAAAATAGCACCAGGCAGGCGATCAGCCTCCTGCTTTGCTCAGGAGAATTACTGTCCAATAACACTAACTCACCCAAAATATCGGAAAGGCCACATCTTAAAATACTTGATATCGACATTTTCTTCCTTCTCGGCAAGGCTCCGGTCCTTTCGTGGCCGCCCACGGCCTCTCGGCGCGGGTGCATTTGACTTCGGCTTTGTGATTGGAGTCAGGTGCCGAACCTCGTGACTATCAACTTCCTCTTCGTGGCGCTTTGAACACGGCGCACAAGTCCAGCCGTAACCACGTGAGGGCTTTGCAAGCAAAGGAGGCTGAACACAGCCCATGTGAAAGAAGTTCTTGCATCTATCGCATCCTACCGTATCAGGGCTTAATTTACGCGCGGAATCAATAAGACGTCTTCTAGTATGACATTTCGGCTGTGACTTACTTCGCACACCATTGAGTACATGTTGCACAGAGACGAAGGGTATCCGTGAGGTCGGGAACAACATCTTTCTCCGCGACCACATATTCGTATCTTGATAGCAATACTTGGCGTATATGATCGGGTACTGCGGAGATTAATTCTAGAAAGTGCAAAACGCATGGCTTGAAGTGACTACGCACGATTTCGTATGTCAGTGGCTTGAATGACTTCAAATTCCTTCTTGATGTAAGGGTCAAAAAGACGATTGAAATAAAATCGATCTGGGCGTTTCTTCCACCCAGCCAGGTCAGATATTTTATCCCTGTGAATAACGTAACATCTAGACCGCAGTTGGTTGATGTCGCAGACTTCCGAATATATGGCAGCTAAGAGAAGGCGGGAATCGGCGACGGGGCGATCGCTGACGTCGCTTGGACGATAATACCAGGCAAGTCGAACACGGGTATATATTTCCTTGCCTTTTCCTTTTCCTTTGGTAGTCCCTTCCGGAGGTAGGAACTCCATGATGCGTGCCACAGAGTAAGGGGTGCCATCTCGAACTGACCAGGGAGGGGAACAATACACGTGGTCTGGAATATATCATTCTTAGTCTCGTAGGAATGATGATGGGAAGCAAGTGGGGATTTTACCATTGACTTTGACCTTCTCCCCACTCTTTAATGAGATCTGTACCGCCATAGGCGCCTTGGGCAAGATGGAGTCCAAAAAATCTGCGAGACCGCTTAGTGCATACAAGTCAACCCAATGTGTAGGTTTATGCATAAATTTGACGCACCTGAAGGACAAGTGTATAATTGCGAGCGGGACGAGGGGTACGAGGAAGGAGACAAGGTGGACAAGGTGTGATACCAGAGTTGCCGTATCCCAAATACAAACTCCGACAAGGCGCGAATGTCAAACTTGGCTTTCCTCAAGCTTACAAGTTCCACACATTCTGGTGCATGCAAAAGCAGATTTTTTGTCAGATCATTCGCACGACCACTCAGTAGGAAGATAGACTTTCTATTACTGAAATATGACCACAGTGATTGCGATGGGACTGTGGACGAGACAGAGCTTCCACTGCTTCGGAGGTTCAAAATGCCTTCCTAATTTGGCGGGTGTGCTGCTTAAAATATTCCAATACAGAGGAAAGAGACAAGGATAAGTAGTCTAGTACTACTGTTGTCTCTGCTGTATTACCGTCAGCAAGTATTGATAGTATTGTCAGGTCATCCTCGCGCAGAAATTGTAGTATGCTACTATGGCTTTGGCATTGGTACCTTGAAAGGTTGAGTAACTAGTAGTGTAGTGCACTGTATGCTTTTGGTAGGTATGACGCACTCGGTTACTGTTAAGTAACTTACTTGGCCTTTGGTGTGGGACTCCAATGACACCAGTAACATGACCTAAGACTGCATTCCCATAAGTACCGTATGCTATGGAAACTCTGAAACCCGCATCGCTTCGATCTCTGCCTCCTTCATAATATTACCTACCACTGGTAGTTTCTCTCTCCCGCGATTTCCCGCCTTCTATCTCCCATAAGCGCTCTCTCTTTCCATTCGTCTTAATGCTGCATCTTAACAGCTGTTAGACAACAACACCCAGCATGGCTCCCCCACAACCAGAGATGGGAGACGTTCTTGATTTACCTTCCCTCCATTCCCTTCCAGAAGAATTACTCCAGCTTCCCCTTCCAGTGGCGCTCGCGGGGACAACAGGCTCTGCTCGCCGCACGAAGAGAAAACCAGCCAGGATCGATGGCATCAAGGCTCACTGGGCACGGTTCATGAAGCGTGTAGGCACCGATCCCCCTTCTGACTCCTCCGCGGTCGCAGACGCCAGCAGCCAGGTGAAGCAAGGAATGGAAGATGATGTTGATGGCGATGAGGTGGACGAAATAGTCGTTGACAGAGATTGGACGGAAGATCTCAAGAGTTCTCTGAACCAATCATCTGAGCCTGGTCTGAAACAGTCCGGCTGATAGTCATGCTCACGTTGGGACCACGACAAGCGTCGGTCATGAGAGTGCGACGATACCCGAGGACCGTCTCTTTTGCAGGCTGATCTATTGGCTCCGCTGGGATGTTTGGCGTGCTGTGGTGAAATTCTTTTGCGTTCGATTTTTTGACGACAAGACCGAAGAAAGATACCACAAGGAACACTGGTTCATTAAAAAGGTATCCATCTCATTTACACTGTTTAGGCTGTATATCAAGTGGTCTCCAGTCTTTAGTGTTGTGTTCCTCTATGTTCCTTGTTGCAAATTGGGTCATCGGTGCATGTACAATCGCGCCTCCCGTCACTATCTTAGATGATATATGGATATACGGCGTGAGTACTTCTCCTTGCACTCCACGGATGTCCTAACCACCACCCGCCTAGATCACGCCGGCTCTCACCTTGCCGTTGGTCCTCCTTGTCATATTTGACTTCCCTCGAGATCGTCCTGTGCCGTATCAAATCCTCGTGGGATGCGCGACATGGTGCTGGTCAGTGCATTCCACTTCGTCCTAGCGCAAGTGTACTCAATTGCTATTCAGGGGCTTCTACGAGCTACTTGCCATGTTTGTAGCAATCGTCTTTCCATGTCGCAATGTGGCTGATATTGTTACTTGAAGGTACTTGTCTGGCGTCTACAGTCCCATTCACGTTTTTCAGATCGGTACGAAGGATTTTCTTAGCATGTTTTAGTACGAGTGTCCTGCTCTTCAGTTATTTCCCGAGAGTTAACAATCCAAACAGTTATACCTCAGCTTTGCAAACCATCGCGCTATTTGGATTAATGGCGAGCAGATCTGCGGCATTGATCGGAGCTTTATCGTATTTTGTCCTGTGAGTGGAAGAGCATCTGCCCCAGATACATTCTCAGGCCCTCTGCTTTAGTGGTTCAGTATTGGTCTTGCCATACCGCCCGTCCTGGATCCGTCGTACGTGAATTTCAGTCGGGCGCTCAAGTAGACTCTGATATGTGAATTAAGATCTCTTGAACTTTCTTCTGTATCACATCTTTCTTCTCTTTGTCCATTACATGCACGAGAACGTAAGTGGACCGCCACATAACACTTGTTATTCTAGCATGTTTACAAACATGAAGTCTGAGAGGAGACTCTTCATCCTTCGTGAACAACTAAAGAACCAGTTTAAAGCTACCCAGAAAGCGCAAGTTAACGAGCGCAACGAGGCAGACTCGAAGCGCCGGCTTACATCGTGAGTTATTCTTAACGATTTCCAATCCAAGCGGGCTAGTGAGTGGGTATGCATTGCACAGATATGTCTTCCATGATAAGTATCACTCTGATCCCGACGGCGTTCACCTAACTTACTTCGACAGCGTGCACAGGTCCGAGTACCTCTGAACACAGCACGTATGTATAGCCAATGTCTCTTCTGGTCCAACTAGCTGCTCACATTATGGCAGTCTTGGCGGTTCAGAATATGGAAGCATCTGGCGCAGTCTCAAAGACGCAGGAAATTGAGTTTATGGCGCTTGGAGGCAGCTTGGTCATGATGTCCAAAGGTTGGCCTCCCTTTATACAGCAATTGTACCCTGACTAACGTCAGTGAAAGTTCTCAATGATATGCTGGACTTGTAAGTATTGCGTAGCTGCTCCGTGAGCTTGTAGTGACAGTGAAGTCCGTTAGCAACCGCATGGATAGTGGAAGGTTTGAGATCTTATCAAAACCATATGCCTTCCATGCAGTGATACGGACGCTTTTTATACCGTTACGCATGGCGACGGATGCACGTAACCTTGAATTGGTGACACATCTTGACGAGATCATTGACGAGGTATATTGTTCATTTTCGCGTGTTTCTTCAGCCAGGGTCAAAACATTTACAAATCTAGGTGGCGCATCGCGCAGCTTGTGAAGCTGCGGGTGAAGATCCAGATGCCATGAGCGACCAGGGAGATGGGGTAGTCCTTGGCGATGCCCTGCGACTACATCAGATCATCAACAACCTTGCTAGGCAAGTTTTTTAGGGTTTCGCAGCCCGGGCATGTTTGACGAATGTCTATTATCGTCTTGCGAGGACAGCAATGCGTGCAAGTTTACTCCCGCAGGCGGCCGTGTCACCTGTACGACGCGTCTCCTGTTTCCTGCACATCCTCAGCCCGAGCCGAGTCGTGACTCACAACTTCAAGCAAAGCTGGAGGATGACGCCATCGAAGCGGTGTTGGTGACTGCTAGAGATGATGCTGAGTCTATACCCAGCCACTCTGACGAGGAAGGACAGCAAACTTTCGACACCTCTGTTCCTCCTCAACACAAAACACCACTGAAAAGAATAGTCGTGCGCATTGAAGTCAGCGACACGGGCTGCGGAATCCCACCTCGAGAGATTGCGCAGGGCAAGCTCTTCAGTCAGTCACCACTTTCCAACCCACACACGTCACGTTCTAATACACGCTCATTTGAATACTAGCCGCGTTTAACCAAACAGAACAAGGGCGACAGCAAGGTGGGAAGGGGACTGGCCTAGGTTTGGCTCTTGTACGGCAAATCGTGAAGCTGAGCGGCGGCCGTTTGGGCGTACGCTCGAAGCTTGGGCACGGATCGACTTTTTGGGTTGAATTGCGTACGTGTCCTTTCCTTTACGTCTCGTCATCGTTGCCCTCATTTTACTCTTCCATAACTCATTAATATTAACTGCGGTGCCGCCCATTTACTCGGGAACTTTGGGGGTGGGAAAATCAGCATTGGGTGTGGGGGTTAAAGTTGTCGATCCACCCGACCCCGAGTTGGGGCTGAGCGAGAAGCACTCCACTGGGCTCGCGGGACCGTTGTCCATTGACTTTCCCCGGGGTCGTCGGACGCCCCGACCAGCAACGACGCCCAAGGTGATGGAATCATTGATGGACATGGGTATGTGATGCAAAGCCACCTTCTGTCGTCCGCTCTACTGAACTTTTATTTTTCCCATAGGGGGATTGAAGCTGCCGAATGCGAGTAATGTTTCTGAACCGGACGTGCTCACGAGATCTATCGGAGAGCTTTCCTCTGGCGCTCAGCTAGGTCCTCCATTACCAGGTTCACCAGTAGCTGGACCTTCCAGGTTGCCCGATCACAATTGTCTCTATTCGCGCACACAGAATTCCTCAGGTGGGAAGCACCCCTACTGCAGTGGAAGAGAGCTCTAAAAATCTTCAAAAGCTCCCGTCGACGTCATCTGACTCTGAACCCCATGTCTCATTGCCTGAAAGAGTGGCTCCATATCCCGTGTCACTAGACCCTGCTACGGTTTCCTCCATATCACCACCAGCTCCATCTTACTTCAAGGAGCGTCAGCGCTGACGCAGCGTAACAGGTCCCCTGTCGTATTTAAGCCACCCATGATCGTGCTGGTTGTCGACGATGACCGGTTAACGCGTACAATCATGTCGCGGACGCTTTCGAGGCTTGGTTGTCAAGTCTTTACAGCGGAGAATGGAGAGATGGCTCTTGAGATGATCATTGGGAGGACATTCAGGGATACGGAGACGTCAAATGCCTACCGTGCGCCCTCAACTGCCTTGGGACAAGCGAACCTTGAGGACAGTGTGTCGGCTCCTCCTCGTTATGATGTCAGTTTTCCTGGACAATCAAATGCCAATTATGTCTGGGTTGGAGGTGGTTACGAAACTACGGGAGATGAAGAGGTGCGACTTCGTCGTTGGCGTCACTGGTAAGGTCTCTGTCCACTGGCTTGATAGGTGTGGCACTCATGGCACTTCAGGGAATGCGCTTATCGACGACCAAAATGAGTACCTCGAGGCAGGAGTGGATTAGTGAGTAACCTGCCGACGGGTCGAGACATGAAAGCTGACACGTAGTGTTCCGTGCAGCATGCTGACGAAGCCGGTGTTCGAACCCAGTCTAATCAAAATGTTGGCCATCGCGGATGAACTTCGACGCCAGCAGATACCCTGTCGTGATGACCCTTCTCCGAGTCATGCATGACACATACCCACATACCCATAACTGGCGCACGTACACGTTTCTTTTGCAGTGAATTTCTTGTGCTCCCTGTGTCAGTATCTTGTGAACATTTGGCCACCTGTTTTGCGCCCACTCGATCTCCATTCTTATTCTGCATGCACACACACGCCTTGTCTGTCGTCGGTTTATGTGCTACTAAATATACTTACAGAAATGCATGAATCATGCGTTGTAGGAGGCATTGTGCCCGCTGACCTGGGCTGTACAACAGTAGACTATGTATTGGACAGCTGGCTAGTTACTCAGGCTATTAATCAGAATGTGAAACTAGGCCGAGCCTGAGACTCACTCCACTATGGAAGCCTTTTTGTTGTGATCGGATTGTGCCGAGTCAGTGTAGTGTACCGCGTTGTTGTTCCTCCTTTACAGAATACTACAACATCATCACAACGCACAGACCAACTGTGCATAATGTCAGACAACGTCGACGACGCCTGCGCCACTGTCGACAACCATCCCAAGTCCTCCCCACCATCGCCATCGCCGTCTCCCGACGTAAACGAGTGTACAGGTACGTTTATCCGACAGCATGACCTTGCTTTATCAAGACGGTCAACCTTGACTTATCGTACATCCGATCCCTAAATACATCATCTATCCGCACAGAACAAACGCTCTCCAGGAAACGGGAACGGGAGGTTTCCCTCGAGCCTGCTACACCCAGGACTGCGGTCGCTACTGTACGTCCCATTCACCCGCTGTTATTCCTTGACGTAAAAATTCCCCACCAACACGGAACTTTTTGGGCTTCTCTATCAATCTCAGCACGCGTCAGACGCTAAATCACCAGCAAAGAAGGGCCGTGTCCATCTCGATACCACGCTTGAAGAGGACGGCGTCGATGCCCAGACCCAATCACGCTCCCGGACACCATCTCACCCACACTCGCCTGTGCTGAGCGTCTCGCCGCCGCACGAGGTCAGGGTCAGGCAGATTAGCCAAGGTGTCGAGGACATAAAGTGGCAACGGAGCTTACCTCTCCAGGACGAACCCGAATCCATCGCTGCAGATGCTGAAACATCTAGCGATAAGGAAGATGGAACCGTCCAAGTGGAGCTTAGAGAAGAACCAGTAGAAGAAGCATCAGCCCCGTTTGCCACCAATGAAGACGCCTCAGCAGAAGACGATGAAGCGGAAGACCTGACTTCCAGCCTACCTCACACGCGGCGTGCCTCTGAGTCGGACGGTGGCGAACCGGAAAAGGTGCTGAAGCGCAAGTTGTCAGATCGTGGTACGAGTCAGGGTCCAGATAGCGGACCATCGGCAGCCACAACCTCTGTAGAGACAGCCAAGCGCTTAAGGGACGACGCAGACAAGGACGATAACCCACGCGTCTCGAAACGGCCGTCTCCCCCTCCTGAGCAGAATGAGAAACCCCCACCAGCGCCTGAGACTTCTACTCCCAAACTTGTGAGGCTGGCCTTGTTTAGACCATTGTCTGACAGACTTACCCTTCTTGGTAGGGCGGATTCATGGCATACGCCTCCACGGCATCTCCATTCGCGTCTGTCAAAGGACAGAACCTCTTCTCAAGTTCGTCATCCACCAATCAAATCAAAAAACCACCTACTTCCCCATCCCCGACGCCCTCTTCGCTGCCCATCGACAACGTACAGATTCATTCACCCCTCGCATCATCCCGGTTCACCCAATCGCCCTTCGCAGCACTTTCCCTTTCCTCTCCACAGGCCTCGTTACAGCAAACACCCCAAAGCACAGCTACCAAACGTACCGGTTTCGAAGCGTTCGTGGGATCCGCTTCGCCGTTCGCATCGGCCTCCCCCTTTCCATATGCGAGGTCGAAGTCTCCATTAGGGAGCAGTAGCGGGAAGAGCAGCGTACTAGGTCGCAGCAAGTCCCCTCCCCGACGTACAGCCTTGATGGGCATGAAAGCGAGTGCTTTTTCGTCTTATGCGAGTGGGGGCGCGCAGGCTTTTTCTGTGCCGCATCCGAAACGTGCCAGAGCTGATTCGCCGAATGGGGGTTCTTCTAGGGGCTCGCAGGAGCGCATGGAAGGGTCAGTATTTAGTATATTTGGATCGAATGCCAGCGGAGAAGGTAGTGGGAGTGGAGAGGAAGAAGGCGATGGAGATAGAGAAGACAGCGAGCAACCTCCTTCAACTTTCGGTGAGAGACTACGGGCTAGCAAGGATGGTGAAGAAGAGCATAGTGAAGAAGAAAAAGAGAAGCTTAGAGAACAAG
Source organism: Melanogaster broomeanus (assembly GCA_014904935.1). Classification (NCBI taxonomy): domain Eukaryota; kingdom Fungi; phylum Basidiomycota; class Agaricomycetes; order Boletales; family Melanogastraceae; genus Melanogaster; species Melanogaster broomeanus. The sequence goes on along the minus strand of MU123834.1, from coordinate 47,031 downwards.
AAGGTAAGCCAGGTTCTCTGAACGCTAGACGCAGATGATAAGGTGGCATATAGTGGTTACTGGCGAGGAGGACGAGGAAACAATAACCCAGGTCCGCGGAAAGCTTTACGCTCTTTGTCCACAAAATCAGTGGAAAGAACGGGGAACGGGCCAGCTTAGATTGAACGTTCGGCGAACGGATGGAGGTGGTGCTCGACTTGGCGAGTGTTTTCTTGTCGAAGTTGCCGTACCCAGCTAACTCAAGATACAACTCCCTTTAGTAATGCGCAAAGAAGCTGTTTACACCCTGCTATTAAATGTGACGCTGTTCCAGGGTATGAGGTGTTCCCTCGCACAGGACCCACGATATCTGCGCTTTAGCGTCATAGAAGATGGTAAAACTGTGCATTACAACCTTCGAGTAAGCCCACGCCTCGTATCATTGGTATTCGTTCACTAACCTCGTGTTTATAGGTACCCAATGCCAAGATCGCTCAGGAATTGCTTGAAGAGATCAATGCTAATATCCCATCCTGATGGACCACATTTCACCATTCATGATGCCACATTTAAGATTAACGCTACATGTGTTCAAATTATGACCTGTTTCTTGCCACGCAGAGACATACCTCACACGATAGTTCGTGTGTCAGTGTTGATACTTAGCAGATACAGGTGTTCGGGAAGTAGGCTGAAGCACGTCCATTAAGCTAACGGTATACCGTACACCAATTACTAGGAAGTAACCTTCCACCGTCCCACCAGATGGTTTCCTCTAAGCACCAGGAGATCCCTCAGCATCTGGAGGGAGTCCTTGACAACGTTTAACTTGCTCCCCGCCACTTCGTGCCACTCGACAGGAACCTCCGCGACGTGAATCCCGAGCTGCTTGGCAAGCAGAAGAAGCTCGACGTCGAATATCCATGTTGTGAGGTGCTGAGCGGGGAATATGCGTTGGGCGGCGCGTCGCGTGAAGAGCTTAAAGCCGCATTGGGTATCTCGGATGTGTCCAACACCGACTATTCGGAGGATGGTATGAAGACCGTACATGAGGATGTTCCGGAGCAGCGAACGCTGGCACCCGCGAGTGTTAGATAGGTCAGACAGTGCAGTGCTGACGAAAACTGCGAACCTTGACTACAGCCTCGGTCTTGACGAGGTGTGCTCTGCTCCCGACGACCACCGCAGGCTCGTTTTGAGGGGCAAGCTCATCCATCGCTTTCCACAGCAACTCTAGATCCTCGAAGCGACTCGCGCCGTCTGCGTCTACCATCAGAAGCCGATGGCCTCGTGCATGTAGCATCCCATGCCTCACCGCACCACCCTTGCCGAGGTTTTTCTCCAGTGTCACCACGCGAATCTCGCTCTGGGGATTCTGGATCGCCAGTTTCAGTGCGAGGGCGGACGTATCGTCTTTTGAGCCGTCGTCCGACGACGAGAAGTTCGTGTGTCCGCGACGACTTGATCGCTGGTGAATTCAAGTGGGCGAGCGTCGTCTCAGAGCATGGATGGGAGACGCGTCGTTTCATTGTAAGCAGGGATGATGACACTGAGGTCTAGCTGAGCCCTTGTCTGCCAGCGAGGGCAACGGTGATGGCTTTTTGGGAGATGCTTTTGAGCGGTACGTCTTCTCCGAGGCCGAGTTGTTATTGGCTGCGGAGAAAGCAAGACGAGGGCTAGATAAAGCTAAGTCTGATCAGCGGTGATGGTTCGACGAAGCATTACTTTGGGAACGGGCGCGTATGTCAGAGAAAGAGGGAGTTTTGTACTCCCTGACCCGAGAGGTTTTCGTCTTCGACACGACGCAGCGCCTCGAAAGGCGGCTCGTGGCTCGAAGAACAAGGATGAAATGGGTTCTCATCATGCAAAGTGCCACCAGAGCGTTAACGAAAAGTAAAACGTGACTCACAGCGGGTATTAACACGACCGCTGTGGTGGTCGTATAAAGGAGTAGAGCTTGATCCATTGTAGCACGTCGTCAAATTGTCAGTGACACCACCGATGATGCTCCCTGTACATGCGCGACCGCGGAAGATACTAAACGACGGACAAATCAAAAGTAAAGCAATAGAGAGAGAAGCCAAGGGAGAGTCCGAATTGCGGCGCGGTCAGCGAGCTAAAAGGGGGACACGACACAGCTGCAATCAAGTGTGCAGGGCTGACACCGAGTTCTGCCACGTTTTCGTGGGACACATGTACAACCAATTTCGCCACATAATAACACTACACTCAATTGCTTCATATTCGGTTTGACAACACCAAGTCTCTACCAGTGCAAGCAAGCCTAGGTCGTTTTCAATCACGTAGACCTAGCCCAAGAAATCAAATCATCTAAGATCTAGGCATACCCAGTCTTTCCGGGAACAACACCATAGGCGCCACCCCCTTTTCCGAACATCTTGTGCAAATCGTTTGCCAGCTCCTCCGGCTTCTCGTGAGAAGCAAAGTGACCTCCACTTTCATGGCCGAACTCCAGAAACAGTCTGATTGTCTCGGCGAATCCAGCTGAAAGCAGGAAGTAAGTAGGGCTCCAGAGACGTGGACAAGACAAGCGGAAACTTACGCCCTTGGCACAATGATGAGTTCTTTGGGGAAGAATGATACTCCCATGGGGATCTTGGGAAACAACCTCTCAGATATCTCTTTGCTATTTGCTAGCTCGAAGTAGATCTTGAGTGACGCGGCCGGGCCTGCACGAGAGAACCAATAGATCGAGACCCATGTCAGAACTGCAGATCAGGAGTATCAGTGCCATTGCTCCAGCTGTAGTTGATGACAAGTCTTCGTCACCTTCGTCGTCCTCCCAGGGGTAATCATCGGTCCAGTGGTGCAATTTCTCATAGATCCAGGCGAGTAAACCAACGGGACTATCAGCAAGTGAGTAGCCCAAAGTTTGTGGTTGAGTGCTCTGCTCTGCGAAATAGCCAGTGCCCTGTGTTTGGATCCACTTGGTGCGCGCAAGGCCTGCCTTTTCTGCTGCGCTGAAAGGCGTTACGAGGAATTCGAGGAAGGAAAGTGGGTTCTTTGTGAAGCTTGGGGGGAAGGCACTATAACAAAGTGGTGTCACTCTCGCTAGCTCCGGTAAAGATATATAATACTCACAGAGGAAAATTCGTGTGCCAGGCCTTATGATGCTTTCCACCATACAAAACGGCCATTTTACGAGTAATCTGGAGATGGTAAGTAACACGTAGCTGACTTCATTGTGAAAACCAACCACTGATCCCCAATCTCCGCCTTGTGTAACTAAAGCAACGTTCAGCATTATACCGGTCGAAGGGGGTCGACACGTCATGATCTTACCGTACTCGTTGTATCCCAACGCTAGCATTAATTTGTGTGCAACCTGGAGGTTCCAATGAGACGTTGACAAGCTTTACATGTACGAAACATACCTCTGCGTATTGAACACCTTTAAAACCTTGCTTTCGAGGGGCCTCAGAAAATCCGTATCCGGGTAAACTGAGAGCTACAACATGGAAGCTCGGATGCTCCGGGGATGTCGCTGTCAACAGCGGCAGTAACTTCCGGACCTCGTAGAAGCTGCCAGGCCCTAGGTTTCCGCTCGAAGCACCGTATAGGAAATGACAAAATTGGACTTACACCCATGGCAGAAAAGTAAGGGGATGGCATCCACGACCTCACTCTTCTTGTGAACGTAATGGATATTGAGCGAACCAAAACCATCCACGTCGATGTCTCTCGTGAACATTGGCAGCTCGTTGTTGAGTTCTGTTTCGTGTTTGCGCCAGTCATACCCATCCCTCCATCTCCGTACCAACCTCTTTATATCAGCAAGGGGTGCACCATATGTCCAACCCGCATCGTCGAGCTCGTCTGGAAAATTGGTAAGCTGGAGTTTCTTCTGGAGGGTCTCAAGTTGCTGGCCAGAGATGGAAATGGAGAATGGTGCCTCGGACATGATGGTTGCAGTTCAAGAATGATGACGTCAATGGTCTTCTACCGCAGTTCGGTAGCCACTACCAGATCGAAGGCGTTGGACAGCCACCATCTGGAATTGCAGCTCGCTAACTTGTCGCCGATGTCTTGACACTCCCCAAGTATTTCTAAGTCTATTTTATAATTTCCTTCACGGTTTCGCGACGGCGTCACTTTCTCCAGTTTCCGTCGCCTCTAAAAGTCGCGAGGTAGTTGGTGACTTACTATAATGGTTAGGGTCGTTTTCTATCACGTGGACGTAGGACAGGAAATCGTATGAGACCAAAACCTAGTAAACTATTGATATCCGGTCTTTCCGGGAACGACACCGTAGGCGCCACCCCCCTTTCCGAACATCTTGTGCAAATCGCCTACCAGCTCCTCCGGCTTCTCGTGAGCAGCAAAGTGGCCTCCGCTTTCATGGTTGAACTCAGATACAAGGTGATTATCTCGGCGCACCCAGCTGAAAACAGGGTGTAAGTAGGGCTCCATGAGACATGGACAGGACAGCGGGAACTTACGCGCTTGGGACAATGCAGAGTTCTTTAGGGAAAAATGATGCTCCCATAGGGATCTTGAGAAACAAAGATTCAGATTGTTCTTTGTCGTTTGTATACTCAAAGTAGATTCTGAGTGACGCGGCTGGACCCGCACGAGAGAACCAATAGATCGAGACCCAGGTCAGAACTGCAAATAGGAGCATCAATACTACTGCTCCAGATGTAGTTGATGTTAATAAGTCTCCGTCACCTTCGTCGTCCTCCCAGGGGTAATTATCGGTCCAGTTGTGCAATTTTTCATAGATCCAGGCGAGCAAGCCAACCGGACTATCAGCAAGTGAGTACCCCAGAGTCTGTGGTTGGGTGCTCTGCTCCGCGGAGTAGCCCATGCCCCATGTTCGGAACCAATCCGTGTGCGCAAAACCCGCCTTTTCTGCTGCACTGAAAGGTGTAACGAGGTATATAAAGAAGGAAAGTGGGTTCTTCGTGAGGCTGGGGGGGACGGCACTAGAAAAATGTGGTGTCACTCTCGCTGATTCTGGCAAAGGTATGTAATACTCACCGAGGGAAATTCGTGTGCCAGGCCATATGATGCTTTCCGCCATACAAAATACCCATTTTACGGGCAATCTGGAGGTGGTAAATAACATGTAGCTGACTTCATTTCGAAAACCAACCATTGATCCACTATCTCCACTTTGTGTAACTAGAGTAACATGTCATCGTTGTACGTGTTGAAGGGGCTCGACATCTCATGATCTTACCGTATTCGTTGTATCCCAACGCTAGCATTAATTTGTGTGCAACCTATGCTTCCAGTGAGACCTTGAAGTACGATACACACGTGAAAAACATACCTCTGCATATTGAGCACCTTTAAAACCTTGCTTTCGAGGGGCCTCAGAAAATCCGTATCCTGGCAAACTGAGAGAGACAACGTGGAAGCTCGGGTTCTTGGGCGAGGTCGCAGTCAACAGCGGCAGCAGCTTCCGGACTTCACAGAAGCTACCAGGCCCTCGATTTCCGCTCGATTACGTCGTCTAGGAAATGGCGAGATTGGACTTACAGCCATGGCAGAAAAGTAAGGGGATGGCATCCACGACCTCACTCTTCTTGTGAACATAGTGGATATTGAGCGTGCCAAATCCGTCCACCTCAATGTCTCTTGTGAACATTGGCAACTCGTCGTTGAGCTCTGCTTCGTATTTGCGCCAGTCATACCCGTCCTTCCATCTCTGCACCAGCCTCTTTATGTCGGCAAGAGGTACGCCATATGTCCAACCCGCATCGTCGAGCTCGTCTGGAAAATTCGCAAGCTGGAGTTTCTCCTGGAGAGTCTCAAGTTGTTGGGCAGAGACGGAGATGGAGAATGGAGCCTCGGTCATGATAGTTGCAGCTCATCCAGCCTGAAACCCCTGGTTTTAAGTAGGACTCCGATACTGTAGGAGATTAGTAATGTCATGGATGTAACGTTGCTGGCGTGAGTCGGACCGAGTCGGCCTGCCGGTGAAGCTTAAGGCCCAGCACACCATCGATATTTGAATGTATTCTTCAAGTTGTTCACGAAGAATCACCGGTCCACTACTACTAGTAGCACATGGCAGCTTGAGCAGGTGATTAGCAACGTCATGAATAGGAATCGGCTCGGGGCTTTTATGTCGGAGTGGGTCCTCGTTACCTACAATTACATAGCCAAGAATATTTTTGCCTGAGCCAGCGCGCTGGGCGTGACTCTCCCAATGAGTCAGTTGCAACAGATGAAGTTTTGAAATAAATATGCTTCACGCAACTTGGCCACGTGGGAAATTTGCAAAAAAAAGTAGGCCTCCGACTCCCGAGTCACTCGGTCTGACCATAGCTCCTCAGTACGACATCGGAATTCGATGAAACAGACTTGCATGAGCCCGTAGAATCCATACCGAACCATCCGATGTCAAAAATTGAACTTTATCCCGGAGCCTCCAAAATTCCGAAAAAAAATAACCCTGTGAATTTTGCAACCGGACAACTCGGGGATGGATACCTGGGGCTTGTAGGAGTCGAATGATATAGTTCTTGTTGAGTGCCGAGAGCACGTTGAGGCGCTCTGGAAGGGAAAGTAATAATACAGTTTTCGAAATACAGCCTAACCAAAGGAGACACCCAGCTAAAATCTAGGCATAGCCAGTCTTGCCAGCAACAACACCATAGGCGCCACCCCCGTTTCCGAACATCTTGTGCAAATCGTCTGCCAGCTCCTCCGGCTTCTCGTAAGCAGCAAAGTGGCCTCCGCTTTCATGGTTGAACTCGGATACAACCTGATTGTCTCTGCGAACCCAGCTGAAAACAGGGTGTAAGTAGGGTTCCATGAGACATGGACAGGACAGCGGGAACTTACGCCCTTGGGACAATGAAGAGTTCTTTAGGGAAGAACGATACTCCCATAGGGATCTTGGGAAACACAACTTCATATATTTCCGTGCGGTTTATCTCGAAGTAGATCCTGAGTGACGCGGCCGGGCCTGCACGAGAGAACCAATAGATCGAGACCCACGTCAGAACTGCAGATAGGAATATCAATACTACTGCTCCAGCTATAGCGGATGGCAATAAGTCTCCGTCACCTTCGTCGTCATCCCAGGGGTAATTATCGGTCCAGTGGTGCAATTTCTCATAGATCCAGGCGAGCAAACCAATGGGGCTGTCAGCAAGCAGATAGCCCAAAGTCTGTGGTTGAGTGCTCTGCTCCGCAGCATAGCCCCTGCCATGTTTTAGGAACAACACGCCGCGCGCAAGGTCTGCTTTTTCTGCTGCACTAAAACGTGTTACGAGGTATACAAGGAAGGAAAGTGGGCTCGTTGTGAGGCTTGGGGGGGAGGCACTGGAACGAAGTGGTGTCACTCGCATTAGCTCCGCCAACCATATGACTCACATGGGGGAGTTCGTATGCCAGGCCTTGTGATGCCTTCCGCCATACAATATGGCCATTGTACGAGTAATCTGGAGGCGGTGAATAACATGTAGCTGACTTCACGGCGCAAACCCACCAATGATCCCCAATCTCCGCCTTGTGTAACTAGGGAACGTGTCATCGTTTTACCGCCTCGACACATCATGGTCCTACCATATTCGTTGTATCCCAACGCTAGCATTAACTTGTGTGCAACCTGTGCTTTCCAATGAGACACGGAAGCACTTTACAGACGCGAAAATACCTCGGCGTATTGAGCACCTTTAAAACCTTGCTTTCGAGGGGCCTCAGAAAATCCGTATCCTGGCAAACTGAGAGCTACGACGTGGAAGCTCGGGTTCTTGAGAGATGTCGCAGTCAACAGCGGCAGCAGCTTCCGGACCTCGTAGAAGCTTCCAGGCCCTAGATTTTCGCTCGATATGCTGTATAGGATATGACAGGATTGGACTTACACCCATGGCAGAAAAGTAAGGGGATGGCATCCCCGACCTCACTCTTCTTGTGAACGTAGTGGATATTGAGCGTACCAAAGCCGTCCACGTTGATGTCTCTTGTGAACATTGGCAGCTCGTCGTTGAGTTCTGCTTCGTATTTGCGCCAGTCATACCCGTCCTTCCATCTCTGCACCAGCCTCTTTATGTCGGCAAGAGGTGCGCCATATGTCCAACCCGCATCGTCGAGCTCGTCTGGAAAATTGGTAAGCTGGAGTTTCTTCTGGAGAGTCTCAAGTTGCTGGCCGGAGATCGAGATAGAGAATGGAGTCTTGCACATGATGGTTGCAGTTCATGAAGAATTACTACTCCTGGTCTACTAGTAGGGGATTAGTAACGTCATGGATGCAGTGTTGCCGACTGATGAGTCGGATCTCCTGATGCGTTGCACTTCCTGAAGAATCGAGCGAATGGTCTATAAAGACTATAAGATATTAGAGTTACCACGTCACCGGATCGGAGCTTTTAACATCCGAATCTGAGCGGGTGCAGTGAAGGTCCCAATGCCCATTGCAAGTGCATTCAAGCTCCCTTTCGAGGTCCTGGATCCCAGAGAAGGAATAACATCATGCGTCAGAGTAGATTGTCTTCATGAGGGCACCAAGAAGCAAAATTTGGGCATCATTCTAGTTTAAGGAATATTCACTCCATCTACTACAAACTAGCACAGCGTAGGTCCTGGTCAAGCACGGGCACCAATCAACTTCAAGATTGTATGGAAGTATACGAGGAAGTACCCTGTCGACATCAATCTCGCAACCTCACGCCTCGCTATCTGGAAGGCTGCTATCGTCCTGACCGTCATCTCGAAAGTAGATCTCCATCAAGTAAAGGTTTCCTATTCGGAATAATAGATAGTTAGAGGGAACGGACGACGTTTATTGGAGGATGTAGAGAACGCACCAAACGACACGTCTCGCCGCAAAATACGGTGTTCAAGCGGACCCAAATTCTCGTCTCCGGGAGGGGAAGGGGGAAGGAAAGGACTCGGTATCCCTTCCACTGCATCCTGCAAGGCGGAAATCCCTTCGAGTTCCACGAGCGGGACATCCTTCGCTGACGAGTGCGAGTTCATAGTCAATCCTTCAGTATCCTCGAGACTTCCAGTGGATGACTGCGCTGTGGCGGAGGTCGTTGACAAGTGGATGCTGCTGCCACTCGGTGTAATTACGTCTTCTCTGGGCTGTAGCCGTATGTAAGGCTGCATCGTTCTGCTTTTGAGTTCGTATCAATGCTGGGGGACATTCCGCGACAGAATGTGTGTCTGTTATAATAGGCAGCCGTGGTTGGAGATGCGAGTGACACTATTGTGGTGGGTTGGTGGTGTGGAACTTGAAATATGTGACGTTCAACTGTGTAAGAGTGCACGTGGCCACCAGCGACCATTACAGTAAGTAAGCCAAACAACCATGACGTTGACAACCTGATTAGGAGTTCAGTGTTCAAACCATTCCGAAAGTCGGTCATATTATACATACTGCTCGCGACACGCCTACTAATGCATCACGCGCTGTCGATCCCAGAACTACTCGAAGCGATCTTTGGACAGATCGATGGCGAAGATGAGCAACTGTGGGATGACACGCTAGCTGCACTCGCACAAACATGTCATACTTTTCATCCGATTGCCCTAGACACCCTCTGGGCTTCTGTGGGCAATATAAAGTGGTTGCTACGACTCCTTCCCAGTGATGCTCACACCCATCATTCTGCCGAGGAATTGCGAAACTTACGATCTGTGAGTCCGTGCCACTGGTTGTGCAACATACATATGTAGATCCTCACCGTCCCTTCAACCGCAGACGATCAAGAGAGATCTGACTGCCGCGGAATGGGCCAATTTCCACAAGTACACTTCACGCATTCGAATTCTCGCCTTTCAGGACGTCCGGCTGGGAGAAGGCAACCTGCTCATTTCTGCCTTGCGTCGCTGTCCGTGCCACCCCGCCTTCCCAAAGTTAGAATGTCTTAGTCTGGATCGTACCCCCGAGTCTTCGCAGTTCCTTCCAAACATCGGCATTTTTCTTTGCCCAGATCTCACATCACTCACGCTTGTCGTAGATACTGAAAGGTTGACTACTGTTTCCGAGCTCGGTGACCTTAGAGCGTTGGGAGCTACTTGTCCAAAGCTTGAACAACTCTTTATCGGCTTTAGCCATTCGAGCTGGCACCCGATCATATCGGAAATGGTCTCTGGATGTCATTTTGTCAACGAGTTCTATTGCAACAGTCCTTTTTTGAGCAGCGCTGTTTTGCATCACGTTGCTCGCCTACCAAATCTCAAGAAGCTAGGGATTGCCACATATTCCCTCTGGTCTCACCTTCCGGATCCTTCGGAGATGGAAACAGTGCCTCCCTTCACCGCAGGCGACCCCTCTACAATCAATGACGATGGCGAATTCTTGCTGCCAATCCGATCTGCTCCCGCCGTCCTGAGTCTTTCGTGCAGAGCCGTGCCCTCAACTGAAGACGTCAGAAGGCTTTTCAGCTGGCTCGCTAGTCTTGATGCGTCATCGTTACTCGTTGATCTTGAATTGAAGGCGGGAGATTGCATCCCCTTTCAGAACCATCTCGGGCTTTCCAACTTCCAGCCCCTCTTCCGATTTCGCAGTTTGCTACGTCTGACTATGGATGGGGTTTGCGCGCTGCCGTTCAATAACAGCGTGTTGCAGGATATAGCAGAAGCGTATCCTCAGCTCGAAACGCTCAGTCTCAACTGGAAGACAGGCTGGAGGGAGCCTCAGATCACCTTCCATGGTCTCGCGCGTCTGTTCAAAGTCTGTAGGAACCTTCGGGAATTGAAGATCGCCATCGACGCCAGAGTTCTCGATCCTCTGCCGGAGGGGCTGACAGGGCCTTCGGTCCAGAATGCCCACATCGAAACACTGCACCTGGTCGACTCGCCCATTGCTGATCCTGCTGCTGTGGCGGGCTTGCTGCGAGAAATTTTGCCTCGGCTATCTAGTGTGGACGATCGGTGGGAGGGTGACATGACCACCTTGGACTACCTAGACCTGTCGGCGCTCTGGCACGAAGTAAGCAAGCGGTGTGGGGCGGATATGACAGTGGAAAGTCGGTGGTAACGTTTCCTTTTGTTGTGGAGTGGCACTGTCTCACGACACCAGTCGATAGGATCTTGGAAATGGACAGTGCACTAATATTCACAGAGCACCGCCTTTCTGACACGACCAAGTTACCGAAGACGGGGAGATGTGAAGATCCGAAGTCAAGTAGGAAAATGACGAAGATCGCACTGGATCCGATCATAGGGGCTGTTGATTGACATTCGGCAACAATTGTAAGTTCGCTGTCAATGGGCGGGGGGGCTGTGAAGGACCGCAGCTTGGTGGCGAAGAATTATCATGAGAGATATCGATCAACGTCGATCAACGTTGTTGCTCTTTTTCAAAAACAATGATCTGTGCCCAAAAAAGAAAAGTTCTAAGTCGCGACGTACGTGTTGTCTGAGTCCGGGTCTCCCCCTCGTGTAGTAGTTACAGTAGCCTTCACCCAAGCTTTCGCAACAACTCCCCAGAACTTCCCCAAGTCTGGTGTTCCCAACAGGATGCAGATCGTGGTCACGGTAAGGTACTACCCTATATGCACGTATTCATTTACCAAGGAGTGAAACCTCCGCGTCATCTCGGGGAAACTCGTGAAAGGTATCACGCGTGAACGACCCTTCAATGTTCCTAGAGTTAATGACCCCTTGCCCTAATGACATCTCCCCAAATAGCGAGAATCGGCGCTTTCATACAAATGACTTATGTTGTTCTGCACACTGCCCACAACATTAATGGGCATACATGCGAGCATTCTTTGAAACCTCGTCGATGCTATCTCAAATACTCTGTTGGAGATCGGCCAATGTGGTGTACAGGGCTTTGTGGAACACGGTCACGATGAGAAGTAAGACTTCAAATTCGATCCAACATCGATGTGCGAAGTTCAGAGTTGAAACGTTGACGTTCAACTGCGAAGTCAATTTCCAAAGTAAAGTCGCCCAACGATTACATAATTCTCCCGGACTCGAGTGGCCACCAAGTGCCAACGACCACTGAGCCAAACGACCATGACGTCGACAACCTGATCAGTATTCAATATTCAGTTGTGTTCAATTATAATTAATAGGGGAGCTCAGAGTTGGCGCTTTTCCGACTCGCTTCTTCTTCTGCTTTTCATTTTCGCTGTTGTTTACTGTAAACCATCCCCAAGTTGATCATACATACAGTACATACTGTTTACGACACGCATACTGAACGCCTACCGATGCATCACGCGCTGTCGATCCCAGAACTACTCGAAGCGATCTTTGGACAGATTGATGGCGAAGACGTGCAACTGTGGGATGACACGCTGGTTGCACTCGCACAAACATGTCATACTTTTCATCCGATTGCCCTAGACTTCCTCTGGGCTTCTGTGAACGACATAAATTGGCTGCTACGACTCATTCCAAGTGATGCTCGCACCCATTATTCTGCCGAGGAATTGCGAAACTTCCAATCTGTGAGTCCGTGCCACTGGTTGTGCAACATACATATGTAGATCCTCAGCACTCTTCAATCGCAGACGATCAGGAGAGATCTGACCACCGCAGAATGGGCCAATTTCCACAAGTACACTTCACGCATTCGAATTCTCGACTTTCAGGATGTTCGGTGGAGAGAATGCAACCTGCTCATTTCTGCCCTGCGTCGCTGTCCGTGCCACCCCGCCTTCCCAAAGTTAGAATCTCTTACTCTGGATCTTATTCTCGAGTCTTCGCAGTTCCTTGCAGGCATCGGCACCTTTCTTGGCCCAAACCTCAAATCATTCACGCTTGCCATAGGGGCTGGGCCGAGGGATCCTGATCTCGAGCTCGGTGACCTTAGAGCGTTGGGAGCTGCATGTCCAAAGCTTAACCAACTCTTTGTCCACTTTAGCCATATGAGCTGGCAGCCGATCATATCGGAAATGGTCTCTGGATGTCATTTTGTCAAGGAGTTCTACTGCGATAGGCCCTTGAGCAGTGCTGCTCTGCGTCACGTTGCTCGCCTACCAAGTCTCAAGAAGCTACAGATTGCCCCATATTCCCTCTGGTCCCTCCTTCCGGATCCTTCCGAGATGGAAACAGCACCTCCCTTCACCACTGGGGAGAGCACTAGCGACCCCTCTACAATCAGTGACAATGGCAAATTCTTGCTGCCAATCCGATCTGCTCCCGCCGTCCTGAATCTTTGGTGCAGAGCTGTGCCCTCAACTGAAGACGTCAGAAGGCTTTTCAACTGGCTCGCTAGTCTTGATGCGCCATCGTTACTCGTTGATCTTGAATTGAAGGCGGGAGATTACACCCCCTTTCAGAACCATCTCGGGGTTTCCAACTTCCAGCCCTTCTTCCGCTTTCGCAGTTTGCTACGCCTGACACTGGATGGGATTTGCGCGCTGCCGTTCAATAACAGTGCGTTACAGGATATAGCAGAAGCGTACCCTCAGCTCGAAGCGCTCAGTCTGAACTGGGAGTCAGGCTGGAGGGAACCTCAGATCACCCTCCATGGTCTCGCGTGGCTGTTCAAAGTCTGTAGAAACCTTCGGGAGTTGAAGATCGCCATCGACGCCACGGTTCTCGATCCTCTGCCGGAGGGGTTGACAGGGCCTTCGGTCCAAAATATTCACATCGAAACACTGTACCTGGCCAACTCGCCCATTGCTGATCCTGCTGCTGTGGCAGGCTTGCTGCAAGAAATTTTGCCTCGTCTATCTAGTGTGGACGCTGTGTGGGTGGAGGATGACACGCTCGACTATAGACTACCTCGACGGCGTGTCGGCGCTCTGGCGCGAAGTGAGCAAGCGGTGTGGGGCGTGATATGACAGTGGAAAGTCGGTGGTAACGTTTCTTTTGTTGTGGGGAGGCACTGTCTCACGACATCCACAGTCGATGGGATCTTGGAAATGTCGACAGTGCACTAATAGTCCACACAGCTTGCCTGGTGACTGTACAATCCATTACACACGTATAAAACATGTAGAATGCACCATCTTTCTGACACAACCAAGTTACCGATATGTAGACGTGACGACAGGAGATATCAAAGACCGAAGTCAAGTAGGAAATGACGAAGATCACACTGGGTCCGATCATAGGGGCTGTTGATTGACATTCGGCAACAATTGTAAGTGCGCTGTCAATGCGGGCTGTGAACGATCGCAGCTTGGTGGCGAAGAATTATCGTAACGTGAGATCAACGTTAACGTTGTTGCTCTTTTCAAAAACAATGATCTGTGTCCCCAAAAAAGAAAAGTTCGAAGTCGCGACATGTTGTCTGAGTTCGGATCCCCCTCGCGTAGCGGTTACAGTAGCCTTCACCCAAGCTTTCGCAACAACTCCCCAGAACCTCCCCAAGGCTGGTGTTCCCAACAACAGGATGCAGATCGTGGTAAGGTACTACCCTATATACACGTATTTAGCCTACCAAGGAATGAAACATCGCCTCCGAGAAACTCGTAAAAGGTATCATATATCATGGATGAACGACCCTTCAATGTCCCTAGAAGTAATGATGACCTTGCCCTAACGACATTTGCCCGACTTTCGTACAAATGACTTATGCATGTTGTTCTGCACGCTGCCCACCGAGAGCCCTTCCCCACAAACGGGCATACGTGCGATCGTTCTTTGGAACCTCATCGATGGATATCAAATACTCTGTTGGAGACCAGGCCAATGTGGCGTACTACGAGGTCGGCTCGGGCCAGAGGATCCCACACGGACGCTGACACTAAGATCACTACACGAGTTCTGTGGATACGGTTACAAGGGATCGATACCGAGTGAGACGTAATTGATATTTGTCAAAAACAGGCCAGGTTTATATGACGTTCAAGGGCGAATTAAAGGTACAGTTACAGTCACTACGTAGGATATTCGCGGTCTTCCGCGTCCCATCGCAGCAGCTTCTGCAATGATGATTACAGTCTGACGATGACGGCGAACGATGCGCATTGAGTGTTGATCGAGAAAAGTTAGTGATCTCGCAGATCTCCTGGCCAGTGTCCCGGCGCGAGCTCTGAGACGTAGCGCGGCATACTTGAGGTCGTCGCTGACTGCGATTGCCCCTGGTTGGTGGAGCTGATGCATATGTCAAACTTGTGGTCACACGAGTCACACGAGTCACACGACACAACAAGTTTTTTTTTTCGGGGCTGGTCATTATTATTCTATACGTTACAACGGAACGGTGATACGGAGCCTCGTCTGCGGATGCTATGCCATAAGGGTGTTCGATTGCTGCCGTTAAGGTCTGGCAAATGTCGGGGCGCTCGAGACAGATGTTGAACTGGTGCTTGCGAGTGATTTAGATCAGACCTGGTGGATGTATTAGACTTGGGCAGTGGTAGCAGACGATGAGATAGGCACGAATTGCAGACTCATCGATGGCTTGCCTTGCGCTGCCGCGCGAGTACTTTACTGTGGCAGCAAGAGCCTGCGTTGTTTGCAGGTAGAAGTGCTACTAGTAGATGAAGGGAGTCCGCAATCGGCCGGTTATAATACGCCACCACGGTGGTGAGCGCGAGGCTGCCATATGTAAGTCACATGATATCTGCAGCATGGTGGATCGAGGTGAACTTGGCTGCGAGGCTTGCAATGTGTATTTCATATCGTGGCAAGATTAGCACAGATTGCATGGTGGAATTATCTTTCAATTGGTGATTTATAATAGTGTGTGTGTAAAGAACGGTCACGAAGCTGATGCGAGTGCGAGTAGATATGGGGGGCGAGGAGGAGAGGCGAGGAAGAGAGAGGAGAGGGTGCACCGGATTTAGGAATTTTCGGGTGCCTTTGATCTCGATCTGACCCACGTGGGGAGCAGATCTCGATCGTGAGATGCGAATCTAATTGAGTTGAAATGAACCTGATTTTGCTCCCATTCTTTCCTTTTACTCACACTTTTAGTTTCCCTTCTTTCCACTCTCATCTTCTTTTGAAACCACTCATCCAGTCTAACCCTCTTTTTCTCTTTATCTTCTGTCCCAGTATTCGAGTAGAAAAACAGTTGCAAGGGAAGATGAACGTCTCAGATCTGCTACAAGACTCGCCCTCTCAGCACCGCAAACGGCCGTCGGCGTCACAGCACGAGCCATCACCGCCAACCCAATCAATAGCAACATCTCTCCCCCCCTCCTCCTCCTCTCCTCAATCTCTCCATCAGCAACAACATACGCATCCCCACACGCTTCCTCCACAACATCCTCCCCAGACACAATCGCCCTATCCGCCTCAACCTAACCCAGCCTCATACTATGCTCCTTCGCCCTTCCCTCGACCCGACCCTGCTCCCGTGCATCGCATTACGCCTCGTCCTCCACCTCCGTCCCAGATACAGCCGTCCTCTATCGATGGCACCCCAGCGATGGCTAGTTTGCAACACCCGTCACCGCCCCCACCTCCCCCTCACGTGCACTCACACGCTTCCCTGGGGTCCTGCCCTTGCGCCGCGCCAGGGGTCCTCCCCTCTCACCATGTCCAATTTGGGACCAGGTGCAGCGTCACTCCATGCACGCACGTCTCACCAACATCAACCGTCTGCTCAGATCAAACCGGCTATGCCCGGCTCAGGTATGCCACTCTGTCTCTCCCTCTATCCACACCCACATTAATCATTTGTGTCTTCGTGGCCGTCGTTCTTCTTCTACCGGTACCGATATCTATCATTTCGGTCGTCCCCGCTCTTTTTTCTGCTCCTTGTGATTTGGATTCCTAGAGCGCAGTCCTATAGTACAGCGTGCACACCCAAGTGGCAGTTCGACTCCTTCGAATATAGGTTCGTTTCTTCCCGTCGTGCTTGCTATCCTCACCAGTGACACGTTTTCTCATCGACGTCGCGTCCCACAGCCGCCCACTCCTCCCCATCCACAAAGCCTCTCTTGACTGCTTCAGGAACTCTCATCCTTGATATACGAACCGCCGATGAACAGAAAGCTCGACTCGCCACCGCCAGGCCCAAGCTCAAGCTCAAGCCCAACCTCCGTCTTCCAATGCGATCCATGATGCCTCGTGGGAGAGACAGAGACAAGGATTGGGACCGTGAACGACAATTGGAAGATGTGGAGTTCAGACGTCATCCAGTAAGAGAACGTGGTTTGGGAGGTCATTTCGACAGAGAACGTGACAGAGAACGGGCGCTCCCTCCTCCACACGAACGAACCCTAGCCTCATCTCCCCACGAGCGCTCTCTCACCTCGCCACATATGCCGTCACCGCATGATCGATCGTTGGTATCTTCCCATGATAGGCAAATTCCTTCGCCTCACGATCGCGACCGCCCTCCGCCACACGTGCATAGAATGTCCCCGCTTGCTCGTGCACCCCCTGCTCAGGGTCCTCATCCTCTGTCCTCTCGTGCACCTGGACAGGCACAACCGTCACCTCCGGGCCCCAGCCAGCGCATGGGCATGCGTCCACCTTCTCCACGTGATCGCATGCCCCCATCCTGCCCACGAGCGAGACCGTATGCCACCTCTTCCTCACGAACGCCAACCACATGACCGCCTACAACCGCCACCTGCCCACCCGCATCCACACAGACCAGGACCTCCCCTACTTCCGGGACAGGGCCAATTTCAGACCCAGCCTCCAGACTGGGACGCAGCTCGCGAGCGTGACCGTGACATCGCCGTAGCCCGCGAACGCGAACGAGAAATGGCTCGAGAGCGAGACATGCCGATGGGTGTGGGCAGTCTCCCGCGTGATTACGATCTCGCTCGGTCTTTGGACAAAGATTTGGAAAGAGATCTGGCGCGTGAGCCCGATTACGGCTACCATCCCGATCACGAACCGGCTGCGTATCTGAGAGAACGGGACAGGCAGCGGTTGCGAGAGGGACCTCAGGGATCCTGGCGTGCTTCTTCCACCACGCGAGCGGGAGATGTTTGGTCCGCGTGAGCCAGAGGTTATGGCGCAGAGGGAACGAGACCTGGTCGTGCAGAGAGAAAGAGAGAGGGACATGATACCTGCGGGTGACAGGGAGAGAATGTCCCGGGAGATGGAACAGCGAGAAAACACGGCGCGAGAGATGGAAGGGATGTCGGTGGCGCAACAACGAGATCGGGAGATCAGAGAGCGAGAGATACATGTGCAGCGTGAACGCGAGCGGTGGCAACGCGAGGGCGAGATGGCCCTGGGATGCCTCCCCGCGTTCACGAACGCGAGAGGGAAAGAGACCGAGAACGCCGCACACATTCGCGCGTGCCCTCCCCCCACGGCCTTGGCATCAACGTCAGTGGCGCCGGCGTACCACCGCTTCCCAGCGCAAGTACCAGTGGGCCAGGAGGCCCGGGGCAACATCATCCGCCTCCACATCCACATGACTTTGCCCGCGAACGTGAACCGCCGCTCATGCACGAACGTGACCGTGAGCTCGCCTGGGAACACGAGATGGAGCGTCGGCACCGCGAGAGAATCGCCCTCGCAGAGCGCGACCGCATCGGTGTGGCCATTTCGGAGCGGGATCGCATGGCGCTTTCGGAGAGAGATCACGTCTTGCTCGAGCGGGACCGTGCGATCTTTGAGCGGGATAGGATGTCCCCTCGAGAGAAGTCGAATGGCAGAGAGGGAGAGGGCTAACCTCGAGCGGGATCGCGCCATGCGGGAGCGTGAGCGTGAACGTGCTTTGCCTCCCGAACAGCGTGACCGTGCCCTTCTTGAACGTGAGAGGAGCATGTTCGAACGTGAGCGTCTCCCTAGTGACCGCGAGCGCCTCGGTGTTATGGAATCCCACCGCCTGGACATGCTTGAACGCGAACGGATGGAGGCATTCGAGCGGGACAGGGAACGGGAACGCGTCGAGATGATGGAAAGGGACCGGGATAGGGATAGGGATAGGGAACGAGAGATGGGTGTGGCCAGTGCAGGTGTATCTGCAAGGGACCGAGAAAGAGAGCGCGATAGGGACCGCATGATCATCGACGTGCCCCTCGGTGAGCGTGAACGCGACGAACGCCTAGTTGGACCTGGATCTGTTGCGGACCGGGAAGCGATGGAGAGGCAGCGAGAGCAGGAGCGGTTGGAACTCATGGAACGCGAACGAGGCGACCTGATGGAGAGAGAGCGGGAGCACCCGAACCCGGCACACCTCGAAGGAGAGCGCACGGACGTCGAACGTGAACGGGAGCGACTTGAGGCTGTCGAACGCGAACATGAACGCGACCGGGAACGCTTCGAGATGCTGGAGCGGGAGCGCGTTGAGCTCTTGGAACGCGAACGACTCGGAGGGCTCGACGCCATGGAACGTGAACGCTTGGAGATGGTGGAGCGCGAGAGATTTGAGATTCTCGAACATGAGAGGTTGGAGATGCTTGAGCGTGAACGGCTAGAGATGCTTGACCGTATGCCTAACGCTGCCGAGCTTGCAAGAGCAAGGAAGGAGCGGGAGAGGAAGCCATTCGTCAGCCTCGGAACTTATGTGTGGCCACGGACGCCCTTCCCTTACTATTTCCCGGAATGGATTTCTGCACCTGTCGTGGCAAGCGAGAACAAAACGACAGAGGCAGGCCCAAGCACGAGCTCCTCGGCTGCATCTACTCTTCCACAACCCGCACCCACTTCTCCAGTACCTACCGAACTCCGCCTTTCAGTTCTTATTCCACCATCATTTCTGCCACCTGCAAGACCCTCCAAGTTCCGTCTTTGGGGTGGCGGTCTACCTCCACCTCCGCCGTTCCCCCCTGCTCCCTCGACGGCCTTGTTCTCACGGCGCCGTGTCTACACAGACGACTCTGACGTTATTCAGTGCGCAGTGCACGCCGGGTTGTTGACGTGGAGCGGCGTTGCTCGCGCGAAGAGTGAAGGTCGGACCGTCCGCGTCGTTCTAGCGCTCGTACCGACCTTGGCGTCCGCCTCCGGGGCTACCAGAGGTGAGCCAGGCGAGAGCCGCGCCGGTACCAATGGGGTCAATGGGGTCAATGGCAACGCAAATGGCCATGTGAACGGAACTACAAGCCTTCCTCGTACACGCACCAGTACCCCGCTCCCCCCACTTCCTATTTCCGCTGTCCCTTCCACGTCTTCCTCCGCTAGCGAGCCCCAGCCGCCTGCGTATGCAGGAGGCATATGGGCTAACCGATTTATTGGTGGCTGGGGCGAAGCCTTCTATGGTGAGCCAGGCGCTGGGAGGGGCGAGAACACCGGCCATATGACAGGCTTTGAAGAGGCAGAAGATGATGGACGGGGGTGTGTTAGCTGTGGGTGGGGATGGGGACATGACGGGAGTGCGTTTGAAGTGATCAGTGTTGTCGTCGTCGAGGTCAGTCGCTCTCGTCATCCGCTACCGATTTACACAGTGGCTGATCCACGAACGCAGCAGCACGCACACGTAGCTCCCGGTCTTGGATTCCGCAATCGCACACAACGGCTGGCCGAGTACGCACAGCGGCGCGCCGACATCCTCGGACTCCCTCCAGCGCCATCTTCTCCGCTCTTGGACGTGACGAACACCCGGAAGAGACGGAGGCTCAATGTTGACTTCGCGGACATGAAAAGGGCGGGGGCGAGCGAGGTTGCTCTGATTGCACACGAGGCAAGGAAGATGGCGGCGATGACAATCTCCTTCGGCGTTGCAGTCCAGAGGAAGAGCGGGACTGGGGTTGGGTACGTGTGTTCTGTGTCTCGCCCGCCGCGTCACTTCATTGAACACTTCGATCTTCGACGCATATATACAGGTTCAAATATGACCCCCAAATTGTCCAGTGTGTCCTCTTCCCCCACCTCCACCAGACATCGATAGTGGATCCACCACCGTGTAAGCGGCGGAAGCTCCGCGTTACCCAGGAACGTCAGGGGAGCGGTGAAGTGGAGATTGACTGCGACGATCCGGAATGTGGGGTAGTGCTCGAAAGCACGAAGGAGACCTACCTCATTACTCGAGCGGCGGGCAAGGGTCAACGACGATACACTCTATTGATGTTCGGGCCACCAGGACGAGCAGATGGTCCGCCGTCCTCGGGTCCCAGTGCCTCAGACCCGAAACCAAGTCAGCCTCCCCCACCGACACTATCAACATCATCAGCAATCGACCCATCGCTGGATACCTCGAATACATCTCTGCCGGAGCCGCTAGAGGAAACGCCAAAGTCCTCTACAGCTTCTAGCCGAGCTGTAACCGAGGCTCCAAAACCAGACAATCCCCCGGATCCGAATGCAGGCAAAGGCAAAGAAGACAACCAACCAACCGCCTCACCGATCCCTCCATCGATACCGTCACCCCCGCTGCCGACCAAGCCTACGACCCGTGTTCTCCTATCGGATTTGACCGATACTAGCTTCATTTTCAAAGACGACATCATCGTGGTGAAGAAGGTCGAACAAACTAACGACAAGTTGGGTGACGAGGGGGTAGCTATGGATGAGGACCACCTGACACTGAGGGTTCTTAGATGGAGGTGGTATTCGGAAGTGTGATGTTCGCTGTATGTGGTTGGAGGTTTGCGGTGCTGTTATGTTTTTTTATCTTAAATGCACGAGTCGTGGTGAACAAGCCTCACTATTTCTTGTTCAGTGTACTTCTAGATATGCGCTAATTGATTGTAACTAACTTTTTAACTAACTTGCGTGACGAAATCATAGCAGTAAGGTTTGCAACAATGCTCGCATCGCAGTCGAGTCGAGTGCTGTGCTACATACACATGTATGTACCTTGCCACTCTATTGCCCGTGATCCGGAGAATGTCCTCTGAACCAAGATCATGGCCAAATGTCCAACGTTGCCTTGTAGTCAGTGGACAAGGGGAGGTCAGACGGCAGGGGGATTCATAGAAGCAAGCCCGCTCAACAACAAAGAACTACACCAAGTTATAGTACGATGAACATGTGGGCGCAGATCTGTTCATCACTCGTTGCTCTGAAGTCGTCAGCGCAATCACGGTTCATCTCCTGATGAAAAAAAACATGATGATGCATTTTGACGTCGAAAGCATGCAGTGGCACATAAATGTAATCATATGGTGCGATGCATACATAGTAATGCTCCTCGAGGGGGGCTGCGGTGGAGTGTGGGAGGGGCGACGGAGGTATACATTTATTTCTGGATGCACGAAGATGGTCGGCATTTGTCCTTTCGTTGAGGAAGACAAGCAAGTTTACTCACCAAGATGATACCATCGAACCTCTGCTTGAACCAGGCCATCGTGTCGTCCTTGGTGACACGGTGTTGGAAGCCAACACGAGCCTTGCGCTCTTTTCTCCTTGCGACCCGCATTCCTGGCCGCCCCATGACCACGTAGAAGTCCATACCAAAGATACCGATACCAGGATCATATCTCGCACCGAGATCGATGTGCTCCTGAATACCGAAACCGAAGTTGCCCATATCCGAGAAGTTCTTCCGTCTCAGCTCATACTCCTTCACCTTGAGACCACGCTCAAGGATCTCCTCGGCCTTGGGCCCCCGGATGGTGACGTGCACAGCGATTTTCTCGTTTCGTCGGATACCGAAGGTGCGGACGGTGTAGCGGGCTTTGGAGGTGACGGGTGTTTGGCCGGTGAGTTGTTCCAGGACTTTGGATGCACGGGTCAGGCGATCACCAGATTCGCCGACGCAAATGTCTGTTTATGGTTGTGAGTTTGGTTTTCATTCTCGATCTATCTCGGTGCACAGGGCACTTGAACGCACTGATGACGAGCTTCTCAATTTTGAGCTCCTTCATGGGGTTGGTGGGGGTCGTCTTTTGTTCAGCCTAAATAGAATCAAGAAAAGAGGAGCGGTTGTCAGTGCTTCTGTCTATGATAGACTCATGACTCGGATATTTTACCATGTCGTTTGTCGTCTCAGCGTTATCTTGTCGCTGTCGAGAGGGTCTGCACCGTTCAGTGGCCTGATTGCTTTACTTTGTGTCCCATGTTCGGCGACAGTGGCTGAAACCTTATTTTATGTGCTGAGCAGACCTTCGGCATCTCCCGGATGCACAAAAGTGGACATCCCCTATTTTGAGGGGCCGTGGTGCAGTCGTGCTCATCGTTGAGCAAAGTCCGTGATATTAAGTGATGTACCTGTAACCGTTTTCAACAAAAGAAATATCTTAAAGACTTCAGGCCAGTGAAGGCTTGTGCATTGGGGGGTTTGGGCTCGAGGGGAACTTAGAAAATAGTGGCGACGAGAACATCAATATATTTGCCAATTACTGCCACTGATGGGATTGAGTACGAATACTCGACAATGACTTGCACGCTCTCCTCTCCTTGTGATAGTACCACTAGGGCTGTCGCACCGGAACAGGGGATACCACAAATCAAAGCCGGTGCGGTTTCATTCCCTTCAAGTCGGTCCCTGTATTCATGGAATGTAGGAATAATCTATCTTGCTTCCCGAAGAGTCTTGTGAAGAGGACCGTATTCTATCAGTGATGTTCATTTGCGCAAAGAAAAGATGTGACATGTACTAGTCGAGTAAAAAGTCCGATTCTATTTCAGTGAACACACACCATGGATGCTACTTTGCGCCTGCAAACAGTCTTACACCTTCGCCATCAGCAACCCCAATGATCTGAGCCCGTCCTGAGCGCGTGAGGATGGTGATGGCACGCCGCAGAAGGGAAATGGGTAATCCAGAAAGAGGGGATGGAATAGGGGGGTTTGTGATTTCGTAAAACGTCAGGATAGTGTTTAACTGTCCTGATGTTGTCGCCTTCAAAGTCCGAAGTCAGCGTGCATGAACGAAGGATGCACGAAAGGAACGAAGAAATACCCATGAGTGCAGTACCTCGGCCCATTCTTCTGGGAGTCGCCATAGTAAGAGCACGGATCGTGTCTGTTTAGCAGGTTCGTAAATCGCCACATTCTTCGACACAAGTGCTGCGATTAACGAGGAGAGATACGACGGGGGCACTCGGCCTGTTCGATGCCACCTGGGTGTTAAGCCTTGGAGACGATCATTAATCGTGAACGTACGGTTTATCCGTTCGTTGCGCAATACCTCATCCCATTCGCCTCCTGCTACTTCTGCGTCTTCGACACGGAGGGTGAAGAGTCGTCGATGTCGTGCATAAGTGAGGATTAGTTTGGTCCAGTGATCGGTGAAGACGTGTGGGTACTAGGGGTAGGTTGTTCCCTGATAATATTGCAGGTTGAATTTGCCCCTCTGTTACAAAAGAAGGATAACCTCACGTAAAGAAAGGAGGCGCGGAATGGATAGAGGGCAGAGGAAGCCTGCCTCGCGGGTCAGTGGATCCTAACGAATGACCTGGGGTGGGATGCGTACCTGACGGTGTGGTATGAGTGGTAAATTCCATTCTGATACCACGGAGGAATCTACAAGTACTAGTACAATATTGTCACAGACGTAAATTTGGAGGAAACGCCGGAAGTCACAGCAGTAGTGTATGCTCAGCGCTCATGATCAGCTTTGATAACTGCACGTGATGCTAGATTGAGCGCGTCACGGTCTTTGCACTTTGTGAACACGCAACTTCGTCTTTTCACGGATCGATCTCATGCTCTGAGGCTCTCGTCGTATTCAAAACTTATCAGAGCTCTCGACACCACCTCATGCGCAGACACATCGAGCAACTGACGATCCACTTGCCTTGCACCCGCTGATTATGTTGTACCAGTGGAGGAAGTTCCCACATCAGCGCGCATGGAAATGGCAAGTCTCCATTCTCCAACTTACATTCCCTATCTCCTCCAGTCACCCATTGTTGCCTGTCCATCACCGCGACCATGAGATAGCGCTATCGGTGATGCACCTATCAACTTCATCGTCTAGAATTCCGCGACCACCGTTAACGGTGCAGGCCCAGTGGTGAAGGCTCAGCAACCCAGGTGAGCAGCCGTCCCGCATAACACGACTGATCCTTCTGTTTTTAGATCTTCGAATACTGCGAAGCTCAGGTCTAGGTAACTGAATACATGTTTCATTACTCTGATATAAATACCTCGATCAGTGGCCACGTCTGCGAACAAAGTCCTGGACTCGGTCAAGTACTCGTCTCTGACTGTTTGAGAGGGAAAGTGGACGAGGGTACGATCAGCCTCATTTCTATGAATGCTGCTAGACCATGTGTTCGTCTGGCTCCTTGCGTTCTAGGCCGGGGCCTGGATACCGACAATCATGTTAGCCTCACGAGTTCGTCGAAAGTTTACAGCTTCTCTCAGAGTCAGACTAAAAGAACAATACAATAGGGTAATATATAAGTAAGTATGTCCGTAAGAGTGCCGCACGAACCTCAGTTCTTCGAATTGAGCTTTTGTCTCGAGCCTAGAGCAACCATGCCTTTGAGATTACCTCGTCTATCGATGTCCAATGGGAAAGGGGGCCTCTCTTGGCGAGTATCCTTTGGAGTTCGAGACCATAACGGGGAGGTTCCGTTCTAACGACGAAGCAGGTCCCACGTTACGCGCACCAGCCTCCGTTTTCACTTTGAAAAACTTGCTGCCCCCAGCCCGATTATCACCCAGCTGCTTACGCTTCTTGGCGACGCCAGATGTTGGTCCAGCCAACACTTGTCCTTGCCCAAGACTCCAGTCTGAAGAAAATCGTGCGAGGGGTTTTGCATGTTCGTCCCGGTCATGCGGTAAGGGTCGTTCCCGGTCACCAACATCCACGTCCACTTCTCTACCATAAGCCTTTTGCTTGCCTTTATCCCTACGAGAGCTGCCGAGCTGCAGTTCGTCCTCGCTCTCCTCCACCTCTGAGTTTTCTTCATCGGTGACATCGAGCCGGTCGCCCTTCACCTCACAAGCTTCGTCTAGCCATCGGAAGTCAGGGCCATTGATCTCATCTGGCGCGTTTGCATCAACGACCACTAGGGCTTCGTCCTCGATCTTGTGTGGCGAGCGGCGGTGTGCATTTTCAAGTGCTTTTCGTTTTTTCTTTTCTAGGTCGCACTGGAAAAATGGGAGGGTTAGGAATAGGCCAGCGGTGGTGGTATCAAAGAGACTACCTTGCGTTTATAACGCTCGATGCAGCCTTTATAGAGTGTCCCTCGCTGAAGCTCTTCCTGGAGCTCCTTGCGCGCCTGTTCTAATGCCTTGACTGCCTTGTGGTTCTCAGCCCGCAGCTTCATCACTTCTTCTCTTATTTTATCATTCTCCTCCAAGATACGCGCGGAGCTCTCCGCGTCCTTCCTAAATCGCTTGTCTAATATTTCAAATTGAGCGCGAAGATTCTGTATGCCGTGGTTGTGTTCAGAGTCCTTGCGCCGTAAAATTTCGACTTCATCCTGCAACGCAGCACGCAGAGTTGAACAACTCGCGTGCGTTGCCCTGGCGTCTTCAAGGTCGTCCACGAGCTGCAGACGCGAAGCCTCGGCACGTCGCTGATCAGTGCGGAGGCGCGTCTTGAGTGTACGGTTTTCTGAGGTGAGAGATCGGATTTTCTCCTTTAGTTGGGAGACGAGACCTGGTGTAGACCCTTTCTCCATCCGATTCGGTCAGATCCATATCGACGTTGGGTGAGCTCCGGTCGTGAAGACGCGCCAGGGGGCGGGGAGGACAGACGGGGCTGGGTCAAGGGTCTGGCGGGGGCAAGGAAGAGGGGAAATGCGTCTCTGCGCTTGATGGGTTTGCGACAAGTCGGGCATGTAATACCACTTGTACGTGTGTGGTGGGCAAAATGCGCAGCTAGGCATGGTTCGCAAAATCCGTGCCCTATGGATGTAAGCAAAATGCATTTTGTCAGGGTGCGTGAAAAGATGGGCTGAGAGATTCGTTCGGGTTACCGCATTTGAGTACCAGGATATTGTTGATGGAAACAGCGTCGAGATGGATTGGACATTCGACTAGTAAGTCGTCCATTCTGCTCGTCGCTGGTGAGACCTTCAAGTTGAGGGAAGGACGGAGTGACGACACGTGAGAGGCGCGTCCAAGCTCACGCGACTGGTTGTAAGCATCAGGATATCGACGTGACTGTGAGAAAGCCTCGCATGACCATCCATGTGCATCTCATATATGGAGTCATTTCCGCGGGCGAACAATCGACCTCTGTTGTCACCTTGCAATAGTAATGTCGTGTTATTGGGATCGCACGCGAGCACGACATCATCCTGTTGAGCACCTTGCAAGTCGATTCCTATTTGGGTGCCGACGTCGTCAACAGTGATATGGTGGGCGTTGATTCAGGTTGTGCAACCAGGATCGCTAGCCCGCCATCGTCACTGGCAGTGGTTCAAGGTACGACAGCTTCCCCTCGCCGTCCCTACTCACTCGTCAGTAAGCTACCCAGGTTTAGGTCATCCCATTAAAAAAGAGGATGGAACGTGAGTGTCAACTTGAACTGGTGATCTGTACGTTGGCTCTGGATGATGACGGTTAATGCAGGCGAAAGCCGCTCTTTCTGAATGAGAAGCATCTATAATATATATGTATAGAAATCCCATGGGTCTCATGCCCTGCGTTTTCTTTACATAAAAAAGAATGGCCGCATGTCGGTGGGTCCCTACAGGGATAAATTCCTGATCCCAATCGCAAGACCACGGTACAGCTTTCTGTCTCATACTCCCTCTTGCGATATACGTTTCAGTAAGTTTTGGGTTCGCTCACTAGTCATGATGGTGACTTTGCTCTGCAGACATCAAAAAGAATGACTGAATCTACCTATGCCGCTTCCCCTTTCGATCATGCAAAAGCGGACATCATTCTACGCACATCTGATAACATCGATTTCCGCGTGTTCAAGCTCTTCCTCTCCCTCGCGTCTCCCTTCTTCGAATCCCTCTTCAACATCCCCCAACCTACTGAAGTGAGTGGGGAACAAGAGATCAGGATGGCCTCGCTGTCATCCGTGTATCAGAGGACAAGAAAACTCTCGATGCCCTCCTCCGCTTCTGCTATCCGTGCACTCTAGCAGAAGACCCCAACCTTGAGCAACTGAAAGACGTCACGGACGTCCTCGAGGCAGCCAAAAAGTACTCTATCAACGCCATCGAGAGGAAAGCTGGCCAAGCCCTCTCAAACCCTAAAATACTCGAGGTTGAGCCTCTGCGGTGTTTTGCTATCGCACACCACGGACAGTTGCGGGATGAGACCCTGCTGGCGGCAAAATACACGCTGAGACAACCTCTGATTCCCTCGTGGTTCGAGGAGATCGAGCTGCTCTCTGCAGCTGACTTGCTCGCGTTACTCACTTATCATCGGAAATGCGGCGACGCTGTGTGTGTGCTGAAGACAGATATGTCCTGGATCAAAACCCATTATCAAGAAGCCTCCCCGTGGCTCTCTGGATGTTCCTCCTGTACATATCCAAAGTCATCCACGCGCCCATCCGGTGTGTTTGGTAGTGGCAACCAGAGACTCCAGTGGTGGGACGAGTTTATGGAGAAAACTTTCCTGGTGTTGCGGGATAAACCGTGCGAAGCAACCATACAGACCTGTACTGAGCAGACGGTGCAGAGTGTCAGAGCACGGAATTGCTCGTGTTCTCCTCGTGTTGCAGAGAGCATGCGCGAGTTCTCAGCTCTGTTCGCGCGGACGGTGGAGGAGGTAGTTTCTCAAGTAAGTCATCCTTGGGGCCTGTAAGTCGGAACTTTTACTAACATCTTCTGCATACTAACAGGTACAATTGGAGTTGAAGTTCTGATTTACGCAGGAACAGTTATAATGGCCCGAAGGAACTATGGTCAGTGGTCAGTGGTGTAGGTGGAGTCATCCTCGGGAGATGCGGAGAGACAAGGTCGTGCGCGTGAAGCATTACAAGTCCATACCTGATTCGAGCGCTTTTGTTGATGTCAGCCAACTTTGAGAGCCCCCATTTATAAATCTCTCTCTCCACACTGGCACGACACAGTCAAGTTGCTGATTCGAAAGATCAACAACGAGCCAAGTGACTTAGCTCGTTTGTGATCTTTCGAATCATACATCATACACCAGTCTGCACCTTATTTCTTTATGGTTATCCCATACTAACCATCTCGTTTGCCATCTCTCCGTTCAGTGTTCTCTGCCCAAGTTATCGAGAATGCATTCAATTTGCCAAGAGCTACAAGTTCACGACCAAATGTTTCTCCCGCGGAGACGCCAACTGGGAGTTCGAGTATCTCGATGATCGTCTGCTTCGGCTTGTTGGCACCATCACCGACGAATTGATGCGCACCCTGACATGTCGGACTCGAATGGCAAACCGTGCTTGTTGGTCTTCAAGAGCGGCAATGCCACTGACACCACCCCTCGGCCGCGCGAACGGCGTCTTCTCCATCGTTCGCGACTACTTCACCGACATGCCAGTCAACCAGACCTCCATGGAGTGGGGGATAATCAACTACGGCAGCAAGTCGGAAGTCTTTTCGGAACCTGGCGATTCGGGCTCGATAATCGCCGACATCCGTGGCCGTATCGGTGGCATGCTCACGGGCGGTTCTGGTAAGGCCGGGTCCTCCGATATGACCTATGCCACCCCGTTCTGGTGGCTCCTCCAGCGCATCAGGGCCAACGGGTTCCCCAACGTGCACCTCGACGTCCTCGCCTAAGCATCTCGACATCGAAAGCGACAACGACATCATCAAAGACCGGTTTTTTCTGCGACTTCTTCTAGGCTTTCTTCTACGCTCCTTTATCTATTGGTTGGTTGTTAGTGCAGACGAGTTCTTGGACTGGTGGATCACTGTTTAGGTTCGTCTTCATTTTCCGTCTCGTCTTTTCGTACTTGCAACTAATGACCTCGACGTCTAGGCTTTTGACTAGTAGACTTGTCATTTAGGTTCGTCTCGTTTCTTTACTCTCCTCCCTTCGTGCAACTTGATGGCCTTGACGTCCAGGTTCCATACGACTTCACATGGTTCGCTGGACTTTTGGACAATACGCTCACCACCTTCGAGCGGTATCTGGTAGGCATATGCAGGCGTCGACACGTCTTTACTGTAGCTTCTCATTGTTTCGGACACTCCTAACTTCACCGTGTACTATTTATTCCCCCTCCCCACTCATCTATGCCCATCGTTCGTCTATCTTCCCTCGTCTATCCCCAGTTGTGTCGTCTACCCCCCTTTCGTATATCGTCTCTCTCCACTAGTATATCGTCTCTTCCCACTCTTCTATCCCCACTCATCCTGTCCCCTCCCCTTATATGTTGAATGAAAATTGTTGACTTTGTTGTTTAAACTGCGCGTGATGAAATGAAGTTCAATATCTACTAGGCAAGGTTGACGACTTCAAGTTAGGCACTTATTAGTGCTTTAGTGCTGAGTGGGACTTGGCTTTCTTCTCATTGACGACTTCGCCGACGACTTGCTTATTTCCTTTTTATCCTTGAGACCCTACTTGGTAACTTCTTACGACTTAGCTCTTACGACTTCACTCCTATGTAGTAAGTGAAGTGCCTTCATCTGCCTTCAAGTTGATTGGGATGGCGATGTTGGCAAATTTGCCTCCTAGGTCTCAGCATTATTGTCTCGTGCAAATTTGCAAAGATATATGCCGTCCAACGATGCACCAGACGATGTTCGATACAACAGCACCTTCTTCCTTCAGGTTCAACGTTCAACAACTAGTTTGAGTCATTAGAAACTTTACATGAATCTTATTTGATCTTATTTCGTCTTAAAATGATCTTAGCCGCTTCAAGGTCACCTTCAAGGTACGACAGCTTCCCCTTACCGTCCCTACTCACTCGTCAGTAAGCTACCTGGTTTGGTTATCCTCATTAAATAAGAGGATGAAACGTGCGCGTGAGTGTCAACTTGAACTGGTGATCTGTACCGTGAACGTTGGCTCTGGATGATGACAGTCGATGCAGGCGAAAGCTGCTCCTTCTGAACGAGAAGCATCTATATTGATCTCATGCCTGCGTTTTCTTTACATAAAAAAGAATGGCCGTGTGTCGGTGGTCCCTACAGGGATAAATTCCTGATCTCAGTTGCAAGAGACGGTACAGATTTCTGCTCATACCCCCTCTTGCGATATACATTTCAGTAAGTTTTGGGTTCGCTCACTAGTCATGATGGTGACTTTGCTCTGCAGACTCATCAAAAAGAATGTCTGAATCTACCTATGCCGCTTCCCCCTTCGATCATCCAAAAGCAGACATCATTCTACGCACGTCTGACAACATTGAATTCCGCGTCTTCAAGCTCTTCCTCTCCCTCGCGTCTCCCTTCTTCGAATCCCTCTTCGACATCCCCCAACCTACCGAAGTGAGTGGGGAACAAGAGATCAAGGATGGCCTCGCTGTCATCCGTGTATCAGAGGACAAGAAAACTCTCGACGCTCTCCTCCGCTTCTGCTATCCATGCACTCTCGCAGAAGACCCCAACCTCGAGCAACTGAAAGATGTCACCGACGTCCTCGAGGCAGCCAAAAAGTACTCTATCGACGCCATCGTGAGGAAAGCTGCCCAAGCTGTCTCAAACCCTAAAATACTCGAGGTTGACCCTCTGGGGTGTTTTGCCATCGCACACCACGGACAGTTACGGGATGAGACCCTGCTGGCGGCTAAGTACACGCTGAGACAACCGTTGATTCCCTCGTGGTTCGAGGAGATCGAGCTGCTCTCTGCAGCTGACTTGCTTGCGTTACTTATTTATCATCAGAAATGCGGAAACGCTGTGTACGCACTGAAGACGGATATGTCCTGGATCAGAACCCATTACGAAACTGAAGAAGCCTGCGCGTGGCTCTCTGGCCGACGTTTTACGTCAGGCCGTCGTACCAACTGTGAATGTCCAAGGTCACCCGTGCCCACACACAATCTGTTTAGCTACCAGGCACTCCAGTGGTGGGACGACTTTATGGAGGAAACGTTCCTGGCGTTGCGGGACAAGCCGTGTGAAGCAACCATACAGGCCCGTGCTGAGCAGACGGTGCAGAGTGTCAGAGCAAAGAATTGTGTAGCCTGTTCTCCTCATATTGCAGAGGGCATGCGCGACTTCTCAGCTCTGTTCGCGCGGAAGGTGGAGGAGGTAGTTTCCCAAGTAAGTCGACCTTGCCTGTAAGTAGGAAATTTTACTAACATCTTCTGCATATTAACAGGTAGAATTGGAGCTGAAGTTCTGATTTACACAGGAACAGTTACAACGGCCCGAAGGAATTTGGTCAGTGGTGTAGATGGAGTCATCCTCGAGAGATGCGGAGAGACAGGTCGTGCGCGTGAAGCTTCATCAGGCAAATGTTGGCACGCTTTCCGAAATTACCCTGTAGTTCAATGGTAAACCGACTTTGCGACAATACCTTCATCCTCTCGAGTGACAAACCGTGTCGTGCACCTGCATCTGAAGTTCTGACAGGAAAATCGAGTGTAAAATTATCGCAAATTCTGGGCTTGATGTAACTTAGTTGTGGGATAGCATCATAGCAAAGACTTCGCGTCAGTTTCATATGAACATCCGACTTCCATTTGCTTCATGGCTTAGAAAAAAAAATCGGGGAATCAGTATTTGCTTTAAACATATGTCTTCAAGACTAAATGGATGCTAACAAGCCAGATATTGAAAACAAAACCATGAGAGATATCTGTTTGCTTCCTGCACGGAGCGGCTCTTGTACCAACAACGAAGTCTCTAGGCACCTACTACGCCGTGCCGGCTGCCGTCAGAATCCGTGTTAGGTTGTGGGAGTTCTTTCGCGAGCGTTGTTGGAGGGAGTGGAGAGGCCCATTTGGGAAGTAGATCGACTAGAAGCGTTGCTTGTAGAACTGAGGGTTGTGTGCGAGGAAGAGAGAACTGCCTCCGCGTTCAAGTTGGGTGAACCTAATCGAGTGGGGATAATACGCCAACGACACTAGCAACAGCTTGCATACAGTAGACGGCAAAAGGATGTTCGTACCTGTGTGCGTTTGAGGTTCTGGTGTGGTTGGTGAGACTGTCACCGCTGCACTGCAACTCGTTGAGCCTCGTCTCCAGCTTCCGCACCACAGCAGCCGAATTGTCAAGCTGTCAGCGGAGCTGCCTGTTCTGCTCTTGCAACTGCGCGATCTGCTCTCGCAACTACAAGTTGGCGCGTGGAATATCGGTCCCGTCCACCTGGCTAGCCCCGAAGTTCTGAGGAGTCGCCTTGTCGGCGTCACGGGAGGAGGTGGGGCTGACATTCGTTTAGGTTAATTGGAATTCATTTTGGTATGGTATGTATGGGACCCGACATAGATGTAGAGCCTGACGACTCTGCATGCGGCAGGTGAATTGAGAAAAGAAGCGTTAGGATCATGCGTGAGATCTTGAGCCTCGCCCCCATCGCACGGCAACTCATTAACCTTCATCTCCCGGGCCAAAGTTGTCCATTCAGTTTGTCGTTGTCGGGTGAGGGAAGGAAGGAATGACGACACGTGAAAGTCGCGTCCAAGCTCGTGCGACTCGTTCAGGAGATCGACGTGAGAAGGCCTCGCATAATCATCCATGTCTATCATTCTGGGATTTCTGGTATGTACTAGTAGTTCATACATATTGTTTCAGAAAAAATGTCTGAATCTACCTATGCCGCTTTCCCTTTCGATCATCCAAAAGCAGATATCATTCTACGCGCATCCGATAACATTGATTTCCGCGTCTTCAAGCTCTTCCTCTCCCTCGCCTCTCCCTTCTTCGAATCCCTGTTTGACATCCCCCAACCGATCGAAGCGAGTGAGGAACAAGAGATCAAGGATGGCCTCGCTGTCATCCCTGTATCAGAGGACAGCAAGACCCTCGAGATCCTCCCCCGCTTCTGCTATCCGTGCACTCTAGCAGAAGACCCCAACCTTGAGCAATTGAAAGATGTCACGGACGTCCTCGAGGCAGCTCAAAAGTACTCTATCGACGCCATCGAGAGGAAAGTTTGCCAAGCTGTCTCGAACCCTAAAATACTCGAGGTTGAGCCTCTGCGGTGTTTTGCCATCGCCCACCACGGACAGCTACGAGATGAGACCCTGCTGGCGGCAAAGTACACGCTGAGGCGACCTCTGATTCCCACGTGGTTCGAGGAGATCGAGCTGCTCTCCGCAGCTGACTTGCTTGCGTTACTCACTTATCATCAGAGATGCGGAAATGCTGTGTACGCGCTGAAGACGATATGTCCTGGATCAGAGCCCATTACGAGAGTGAAGGAGCCTGCTCGTGGCTCTCTGGTCGGATGCCAGACGGTTTTCGTACCACCTGTGGATGTCCAAGGTCGCACGTGCCCAGATACAGTCTGTTTATCAACCAGACACCCCAGTGGTGGGACGACTTTATGGAGGAAACTTTCCTGGCGTTGCGGGATAAGCCATGTAAAGCAACCATACGTGCCTGTGCTGAGCGGACGGTGCAGAGTGTCAGAGCACAGGATTGTGCGGCCTGCTCTCCTCATATTGCAGAGGGCATGCGCGAGTTCTCAGCTCTGTTCGCACGGAAAGTGGAGGAGGCAGTTTCCCAAGTAAGTCATCCTTGAGGCCTGTAAGTCGGAACTTTTTTCTGATGACATTCTGTATATATATACATACTAACAGGTAGAATTGGAGTTGAAGTTCTGATTTACGCAGGAACGTTGTAATGATCCGAAGGAGTTATGGCCAGTAGTGTAGATGGATTCATCATCGGGGGATGCGGAAAGACAAGGTCATGCGTGGGGTCTGAATGAAGTATGTATGTGTAAATGAAGTCATGCACCACGGTATTGCGTGGTGTCTCACTATGGATCATCGATCAACGTTAACCTCAGTCCTCTGGCTCTACCTGCTCCTTTAAGTTATCCTAGCCCATGGTGGACCAATAACCACAACCCGCTCAATACCGCTCAATAGAGGCGTCACCAGGGTTCCACGATTGTATCTCCGATGAACCTTGTAAAGCAGCTTCCTCGAGAGAGAAGCATTGCTCTAACGCTGGACGGATAAGGCGAAGGGTGCCGGTGAGGCCACTATCATAAACCACACTTCAGTCGTGCGGCTCCCACTCCAGAAGACTAAAATGTCTGGTGAGTGAGATGAGAAAGACCCTGAGCCTTGAGACGGGAGAAGGGAGAGAGACAGGAGAGCTAGTACTGTATACACAGTGGTCACATCGCAGTGTAAGTACATGCAACAGGAACAAAAATTCTCCTAAGCTGCAGAAGAAACCAACAAGCCAGATGTTGAAAACGAAAATAGGAGAGCTATTTGTTTGTTTCCTGCACGGACAGCAGCTCTTGCACCAACAACGAAATAGTCTAGGCACCTGCCGCATTGTGCCGGGTGCCGTCAGAATCCGCGTTGGGAGGTGGACGGACGTCGTTCCCGCGCGCAGCTAGTGAAGGGGCCTCTTTGGGAAGTGGATCGACAAGAAGCGTTGCATGTAGAACTCAATGGTCTTGTGTGCGACGAAGAGGGAACTGCCTCCGCGTTGGGCGAACCTAATTGAATGGGGATAATACGCTAACGACATTAGCAACAGCTCATGTACAGTGGATGGCAGAAGAATGTTCATACCTGTTCGCGTTTGAGGTTCTGGTGGTTGTCGTCAGCGCTGCGCTGCAACATGTTGAGCTTCGTCTACAGCTTTCGCACCACAGCAGCCAAATCGTCAAGCTGTTGGCGAAGCTGCTCGTTCTGCTCTTGCAACTGCGCGACCTGCTCTCGCGACTGCGAGTTGGCGCGTTGAGCATCGGTCCCGTTCACCTGGCTAGCCCCGAAGTTCTGAGGAGTCGCCTTGTCAGCGTCACGGGAGGTGGAGCTGATATTCATTTGGTTCAATTGCAGTCGTCTTGTTGTGATGGGTCCGCAACCGGTGACTTGAGAAATGAAGCGTTAGGATCATGAGTGGGAGCCTGGGTGTAGCTGATTGCAGGGAGGATGGTCGTAAGTGTGTCCATTTGAGGTTCTGGTGGTTAATGAAACTCGACATCATCGCATGACAACTCATTAACCTTCATCTCCCGGGCCACTCTCGCCCTCACCCTCCCCATATCCGCCTTCTACCTTGCAACAACCGCATCGTTGAGCTGTCCAAAGAGCTGCCCATTCTACTCTTGTACCTGCAAGTTAGGATGTCGAGGGTCGGTGACAAGGGCCGAGGAATCGCCTTCTCAGTGTCACCGGACGAGGTGGAGACGACTTTTGTATGGTCTGATTGAGAATCGCGTTCGTGCTGTGGATGCACACCTGTCTGCGTGTGAGTTGACTTCCCTGTGCGATGTCTACGGGTCCTCCACTTTTCCTCCTTCGCCTGCTCCCCTCTTTGAATCAGCGCAGGAGACCCGACCCTTTCCTCCACAGACTAAATCTTTCGCGGTCGGAAGGTGTACCAACACAGAAATAGTGGAGACATTGGCCACAGCGATTCATATTGTCCCAGCTATCCTATCGTGCGAGTCTCTCCTCAGAACCACGATCCTCTGATGGACCACTTGAATGTCAAATGACCACCGGACATGCTGAATGAGATTGCGGAAAGCCGGACTGACGTCCTGCTGGACAACTGTGAGAGGAGCCGGAAGGGCTGGCGTCGGAAGTGGATGGGCCAGGGGGTCGGATGGAGAGCCTGAGGAATCCGGCACTGCATGCGACAAAGAGGAATGCCCCTGCAACGTGTCTAATCGTATGAAAAGGTATCAGTAGCACCTTAGATGGAGTGAATGTTGACATGATGGTTGCGTACCTGCCTTTTTCTGAGGTTTCTGTGGCTTATGAGACAAATGTTGAAACGATAAGTTAAATGAGAGACATTACCTCTTTATGCCGATCAGTTCCTACCTGAGTTTCAGGTTTTCTCCTTTAGTTGGGAGATGAGACCTGGTGTAGACCCTTCTCCATTAGATCAGGTCAGATCTATATCGACGTTGGGTGAGCTCGGTCGTGAAGGTGCCCCAGGGGGGCAGGGAGGTCAAATAGGGTTGGGTCAAGGATCTGGCGGGGGGAGGAAGAGGGGAAATGCATCTCTGCATTTGATGGGTTTGCGATAAGTCGGGCATGTAATACCATTTATATGTGCGTGGTGGGCAAAATGTGCAGCTGGGCATGGTTCGCAAAATTCGTGTCCTATCGAATGGAAGCAAAATGCATTTTGTCAGGGTCTCAGGGTGCGTGAAAGGTGGGCTGTGAGACTCGTTCGGGTTACCGCATTTGAGTACCAAGATATGGTTGATGGAACAGCGTCAAGATGGATTAGACACCCGACTAGTAAGGCGTCCACTCTGCTCGTCGTAGTGAGGGTCGCGTTCAAGCTCACGTGACTTGTCGTAAAGCATGAGGAGATCAACTGTCGTGACTGAGAAAGCCTCGCATGACCATCCAGGTGCATCATTCTGATAATATAATTCCTGCAGTGAAGGCGAACAATAGACCTCTGTTGTCACCTCGCGGTAGCTATATTGGAATCACGCGCGAGCCTAATGTTGTCACCATCCTTGTGGAGCACTTTTTGGTACATGCGGACATCATTCTACCAGCGCACATTGCACTTGCCCTTCAAATCGATTCCTTCTGGCTGTCAACTGTGATATGGTGGCGTTGACCCGGTAATGATTCGGGTTGTGCAACTGGAATCGCTAGCCTGCCCAGTGCCATTGTCAGTCGTTCAAGGTACGACACCTCCCCCTTGCCGTCCCTACTCACTCGTCAGTAAGCTACCAGGTTTAGGTTCCCCCCGTTGATTAAGATAATGTACGTGTGTCAACTTGAACAGGTGATCTGCAAGTTGGATCTGGATGATGACGGTCAGTGCAGGCGAAGGGCACTCTTTCTGAATGAGAAGCATCTACATGCACAGAAACCCTAGAGCGGCATGATCCCAGGCTGCATTTTCTTAAAAAGAACTGACCGCATGTCTGTAGTCCCTTAGCCCTACAGGTATAAAGTCCTGGTCTCAGGCGATACAGCTTTCTGTCTCAAGCTCCCTCTTGCGACATACGTTTCAGTAAGTTTTGAGTTCGCTTACTAGTCATGATGGTGACTCTGCTCTGCAGATATCAGAAAGAATGTTCGAATCTCCCTATGCCGCTTCCCCTTTCGATCATGCAAAAGCGGACATCATTCTGCGCACTTCCGATAACATTGATTTCCGCGTCTTCAAGCTCTTCCTCTCCCTCGCGTCTCCCTTCTTCGAATCCCTCTTCGACATCCCCCAACCCATTGAAGCGAGTGACGAACAAGAGATCAAGGATGGCCTCGCTGTCATCCCTGTATCAGAGGACAGCAAGACCCTCGACACCCTCCTCCGCTTCTGCTATCCGTGCACTCTAGCAGAAGATCCCAACCTTGAGCAATTGAAAGATGTCACGGACGTCCTCGAGGCAGCCAAAAAGTACTCTATCGACGCCATCGAGAGGAAAGTTGGCCAAGCTGTCTCGAACCCTAAAATACTCGAGGTTGAGCCTCTGCGGTGTTTTGCCATCGCCCACCACGGTCAGCTACGGGATGAGACCCTGCTGGCGGCAAAGTACACGCTGAGACAACCTCTGATTCCCTCGTGGTTCGAGGAGATCGAGCTGCTCTCCTCAGCTGACTTGCTTGCGTTACTCACTTATCATCAGAAATGCGGAAACGCTGTGTACGCGCTGAAGACGGATGTGTCCTGGATCAGAACCCATTACGGGAGTGAAGCAGCCTGCTCTTGGCTCTCTGGCCTCATGACAGACCATTATAATTATCATAACGCCTGTGGATGTCCAAAGTCACCTGTGCCCACATACAGTCTGTTTAACAACCAAAAGCTCCAGTGGTGGAACGACTTTATGGAGAAAACTTTTCTGGCGTTGCGGGACAAACCGTGTGAGGCAACCATACAGGCTTGCGCTGAGGAGACGGTGCAGAATGTCAGAGCAAGGAATTGTGCGGCCTGCTCTCCTCGTATCGTAGAGGGCATGCGCGACTTCTCAGTTCTGTTCGCGCGGAAAGTGGAGGAGGCAGTTTCCCAAGTAAGTCAGCCTTGAGGCTTTTAAGTCGGAACTTTTTCTGACAATCTTCTGCATACTAACAGGTAGAATTGGAGTTAAAGTTCTGATTTACGCAGGAACAGTTGTAACGGTCCGAAGGAGTTATGGTCAGTGGTGTAGATGGAGTCATCATCGGGGGTTGCGGAAAGACAAGGTCATGCGTGGGGTTTGAATGAAGTATGTGCAAATGAAGTCATGGACCGCGGTGTCTCACCACGGATCATCGAGTTACCCTAGCCCCAATACTGCTCAGTAGATGTTTCTGGTTGCACATATGTATTATACTTATCTCTGATGAACACCTTGTATTTCTTGGGTTCTAGAGCACCTTCCCGAGAAAAATGCGTTCCTCTAACGCGTGAAGGACAATGCGAAGGGTGAGGTGACTAGCATATATGCATAGACTACACTCCAGTCGTGCAGCACCCACTCCCAGAAGACAAGACCCAAATGATTGCCTACCTTAGTTGACTGGCCTGTACCGAGCGTATCGAGGATAGCACCCTCGAGTTTCTGGGTGTTAGGAGCTGGGGGACAGGGGAGACCGGCGACCTTCAGAATATTAATATCTTACAAAATCTTACATCTTCTGGGTCATGGTGTTCATCGCTTGATACAAGATTCACGTATAAAATGTCTGGTAAGTGAGATGAGAAAGACCCTGAGCCCCCAGAGGCGAGAGGGGAGACAGGAGAGCTAGTACTGTATACACAGTGGTCATATCGCAATGTAAGTATATGCAACAGGAACAGAAATTCTCCTAAGCCGCAGAAGAAACCAACAAGCCAGACGTTGAAAACTAAAATAGGAGAGCTATCTGTTTGTTTCCTGCATGGACAGCAGCTCTTGTATCAACAACGAAATAGTCTGGGCACCTGCCGCATCGTACTGAGTGCCCTCAGTATCTGCGTTGGGTCATGTGGAGCTGGATGGACGTCTTTCCCGAGCGCCGCTAGAGGAAGTGGAGAGGCCCCATTGGGAAGTGGATCGACCAGAAGCATTGCTTGTAGAACCTGACAGTTTTGTGTGCGATGAAGAGGGAACTGCCTCCGCGTTGGGTGAACCTAATTGAGTGGGGGTAATACGTCAACGACATTAGCAACAGCTTGCGTACAGTGGATGGCAGAAAGATGTCCGTACCTGTGTGCGTTTGAGGTTCCGGTGATGGATGAGACCCATCACCGCTGCGCTGCAACTCGTCGAGCGTCGTCTCCAGCTTTCGCACCACAGCAGCCGAATCGTCAAGCTGTCGGCGAAGCTGGTTATTCTGCTCTTGCAGCTGCTCGTTCTGCTCTTGCAACTGCGTGATCTGCTCTCGCAACTGCAAGTTGGCGTGTTGAGCATCGGTCCCGTCCACCTGGCTAGCCCCGAGGTTCTGAGGAGTCACCTTGTCAGCGTCATGGGAGGTGGGGCCCACATTCATCTCGTTCAATTGGAAGTCGTTTTGATGTGGATGCCCGACATTGGATACAGAGCTTGAGGGCTCTGCATGCAAGGAGGAGGCACCTGCGTCCGCAACAGGTGAACTGAGAAAAGAAGTATCAGGATCATGAGCGAGAGCCTGGGTGCAGCGGATGGCAGGGACGAGGTACGCAAGTGTCTCCGTGTGAGGTTCCGGCGGTTGATGAAACTCGTCACTATCGCACTGCAACTCAGTAATCTTCGTCTCCCGGCTCACCCTCACCACCTCCATCTC
This sequence comes from Melanogaster broomeanus, assembly GCA_014904935.1. Lineage (NCBI taxonomy): Eukaryota > Fungi > Basidiomycota > Agaricomycetes > Boletales > Melanogastraceae > Melanogaster > Melanogaster broomeanus. Next base: position 6,722 of record MU123834.1, on the reverse strand, counting down.
CCCCTCCCGCCTTGCAACAACCTCATCGTTAGGTTGTCTGAGGAGCTGCTCATTCTGCTGTTGTATCTGCAAGTTAGGACCTCGATGATTGGCCCCGTCCACCTGGCTAGCCCCGAGGTTCTGAGAATTTGCCTTGTCAGCCTCACGGGAGGTGGGGCCGACATTCATTTCGTTCAAATGGAAGTCGTTTTGATGTGGTGGATGCCCGACATTGGGTGTAGATCCCGAAAGCTCTGTATGCGATGAAGAGGCACCTGCGTCCGCAACAGGTGACTTGAGAAATGAAGCGTTAGGATCATAAGTGAGAGCCTGGGTGTAGCTGATTTCAGGGAGGATGTTCGTAAGTGTGTCCATTTGAGGTTCCGGTGGTTGATGAAACTCGATATCATCGCACGGCAACTCATTAACCTTCATCTCCCGGGCCACCCTCTCCCTCTCCTTCTCCATATCCGCCTTCTGCCTTGCAACAACCGCATCGTTGAGCTGTCCGGAGAGCTGCCCGTGTTGCTCTTGTACAGGACGTCGAGGGTCGGCAACAAGGGGCCGAGGAATCGCCTTCTCAGCGTCACCGGATGAGCCGGAGACAACTTTCGTATGGTCTGATTGAGAATCGTGTTCATGCTGTGGGTGCACACCTGTTCGCGTGCGAGTTGACTTCCCTGCGCGATGCCTACGGGTCCTCCTCTTTGCATCCTTCGCCTGCTCCTCTGCTTGAATCACCGCAGGAGACTTTTTCCTCCACGGACGAAATCTCTCGCGGTCGGAAGGTGGACCAACACAGAAATAGTGGAGACATTGGCCACAGCGATTCATGTTGTCCCAGCTATCGCTCGAGTCTCTCCTTGCAACCACGACCCTCTAATGGACCAACTTGAATGTCAAATGACTACCGGACAAGCTGAATGATATTACCTCTGCATATCGAGTTTCTGCTATCTGAGTCACAGGAATGCGAACAGGGGATTTCGAGAAACGTGGAGCTAAATGAGATTGCGGGGAGCTGAACTGACGCCCTGCCGGAGAAGTGTGGGAGGAACCGGAAGGGTCAGGGTTGGATGGTGAGTCTGACGGATCTGAGACTGCGTGCGACGCATCTAATCGTTTGAAGAGGTATCAGTAACGCCTTGGGTGAAGTGAATGTCGACATGACAGTGCGTACCTGCATTTATCTGAGGTTTCTGTGGCTTATGAGACAAATGGTGACCCGACAAGCTGAATGAGGGACATTACCTCTTTATGCCGATCGGTTTCTACCTGAGTTTCAGGAGTGCGAACACGGGATTTCCCAAAACGGCGCCAGCGCTGAGTCAGACTAGGCTTGAGTTCAGTGGCTTGCTGTGTATCAGGGGGAGACGAGGCAGATCGAGGAGTGGGTAGCGCACGCCAGAAACGCTGAGCACGCGTCAAGATTGAAGCCGCGGCGGAATTAGCGGGGCGAACAGGAGGTTGAGAGGACAGTATGATTGGATGACCCGTCGCGGGTTGCTACGGCCATGAATGAGCATAGTACGCAAAGACGACTAATGTATATCTGCGGTGCTCACGTCAAGGAAAGGCAGTTCACTTTGGATTTGATTGTTTGATAGACCTTTCGGAAGAGGCACAGCTGGAAGCTAAGCAGCCGATTATCACACGGGTACATGTAAAACATTTGGGCGTAACGCACATCTAGCCATGATTTAGGTTCCTGCGACTACGAACGACGTGAGGAATGATGTTGAGAGATAGATGGATGCAGTAGTCACCTGTTCTTTATTGTCATTCCACCAGGGGACACGCCATATTGATATCTTTCCGTCGAACCCTCCAGTTGCGACAAATTCACCAGAGGGAGAGAAGGTAACTGCCCATACCCGGGTTTCATGCTGTAGCTGCTGTTCTATGGGGTCACCAGAGTGTGCATGCCAGAAACGAACAGTGCGATCCGGTGAGGAGCTGGCAATTTTTGTACCGTCGGGCGAGAGAGAAAGGGAAGTGACCCAATGCGTGTGACCCGTCCACGGATTTCCAATCTGTTCACCATTTTCGGAGTTGAAATACATGATATTGTTATCTTCGGAGGCGGAGAAGAGCTGCTCCCCGTCCAGCGACCAAATAACACAGCGGACATCATTGTCATGACCTTCTATCGGATCGAGGATGAGTTCGCCTTTCTCGACGTCGAATATTCGGATTGCGTCGTCGTCAAAACTGCTCCAGGTGGAAGCGAGCTTCTCCCCGCCTGGAGAGAACGAAAGCGAGATCACATAGTCGCTGCGTGTATCAATGGAATGCTTGATGCGTCCTCCTTCCTTGACCTCCCAGACGATGATCCTGCCATCTCCATCGCCGCTTGCAGCCAATTTATCATCCGGTGACACGTCAATGCACCTGATACTGCCTTTGTGACCTTCCCACTCTTCAACAAGTTTCTGCGTCTCCGCGTCCCACACCTTGATGTTCCTATCCTGGCCACCGCTCAATATCCTCCTCCCATCTTTTGTGACAGCGAGGCCCCGAACCCAACCATCGTGCTCCATTGACGTCCCTTCTTGCTCGCCACTTTCCACATTCCATATTCTGACCGCTTTATCATCAGAGCTGGTAACGAGTCGTTCTCCCCCAGGGAGGTAGGCTATGCGCCAGATACTGTCTTCGTGACCTGATATCGACATCAGAGGCGTTAGAGTGAGGTCGATTGACCGTTTCGACTTGTTTGACATGGCTCAGAAAGTAAACAGGGATAGAGGCCAGACTTGGGAGCGGAAGAGTGCGTACACCAACAGGTGAAGGAGGTTACTAACCAAGGACCAAAGCCCATGCTGGTGAAAATACGTAGCCCACGTGTCCCGCTGTGCAGATGGACGCGAACAACATCCATAAGTAGAAGTCGTAGACGGCATGGAGTTGACTCGTTTGAAACTTTGCTGATAAGCAGTCGATTTCAGCAGGGCAGCCGATCTCATGCAAAGTGCCAGTGACAGCTCAGTAACATGTCGCAGATCCTACGTGTCCCGTGTTCCTACAACCCTTGACCCAGTGCTTTTGGGCGGTTTGGCGAGTCTTCAAATTCCATGTGTACGACAAAGTCGCGTCTATTTTACTAGAAACGTCGATAACTGACTCAGAGTATGAGCACAGAAATCTCAGCCGTGCGTCATGATCGCTACCGCTTTGCGTTTCAGAATGCAGTCAAGATCCTATTGGGTGGACCCCACTCTACGTCGCTCGATATGAACGACTCTCCCGTTGCCGAATGAAGACGTTTCGACAGCAGGAAAAACCGCCTCCATAGTGTCACTCATATTCATGCGAATTCCTCTAATCCAGTAATCTTCACAAATGCGGCAGTTCCACCTGCTGCTCCTCAGTGTGCTTTGCATCCAGTTTGCATCCATGCGGATCTTCGTCTGTTCGCAAGGCCACAGCGGGCGCGTCAAGCCATGTCTATCCTTACAAGTGCCTCCCCACACTGCGATCTCAAGCCTAGTATATGAAGAGCTACCTTCAAGTTTGAGTGGAGAGGCTTACCATCCCTCGGCTCAAGGATCACCTTCCTCTCAGTCGCGATATCACTGGGCTGTTCCAGTCTTCCAGTCTAGCTCAACAGTGATAGATCCGGTGGCGAACCTGGCGCAGTCCAATTGACCTCGGTCGTCATCATAAAGGATGGCGTCGATTCTAACAACACCGAAATTGCTCGGGAGCGAGCTCCCAATTCGTACGTGACATCCAGATTCTCGCTGAAGTCCCAGCAAATTGTTCAAGAGGAGCATATGCCGACTTCATCTCGCGCCTTCATGGAGGCAAACTCAGCACCATACCCTGATAAAAAAACAACCCTTTTTCTTGACCCGCTGCCTTGCAATCACAGGCGTGTTATCAAAACTCAAGGACTTTATAAACCATTCTCAAAACGGGGTATCGGGTCTCTCTGCGCGCCAAGGACTGTCCACAGGAGGGGATATGCGCGCGAGTTGCATTCTAGCATCGAACACCAGACTAACTTCACCTCATACTGTGTACAAGTATAACGAAAGAAAGACCGATATACGAACACACCATCGCCCATCCATAATACATTCAACAACCACTGTAACTTAAGCGCCATCTTCATCCCAACTTTCATCTTCATTTTCAACCCCTAATCTATTACACGACACGTTGGGTACGCTTCCACCCCTAGCTGGCGGACTCCCATTACACAAACCTTCCATCACTATCCCATGGAACGTGAAAGATAACGGGTTCAGTCGACGTCCGAAGTAATGTCCCACCCGGATAGCAAGAGAAACGAGGAACGAGACCTATGCTATGAATTTGGAAGACAGTGCTGAGACGATATTGGATTTTGGATGTGGTTCACCCACCTTGTTCGGGTGACGATTTGTGGTAACTCTACTCAAGGAGTACGTCGACGTCGTGGGTATTTACCGCCGAACGAGATTAGTTGTACGGAACGTTAAGAAACATTGACTTTTTCGTTGACGTTGCAGAAAATGCATAGCATCCAATGTCAAGTTGGGGATATGTTGAAATAATGTACAAACAGAGAGCGAGACATATAACGCGGAACTATGCCTCATCCAACTAATATACATGCGCCGCTTGTTTCGAGTTGTCGTTTCCTCTCTCCCGCTCCTCGCACTCGGTCGAGTCCAAGTTGGATTGCGAAGCGAGATGGAGGTTCTTTGAGAGCGTCACCAGTGGAAGTGGCCAGACCAGACTTTGTTAAGGAGCGTTAGTGCTCTGCGTGCAATGGAAAGGCACCTGCGTCTGCAGCAGGTGAACCTGGTTGGGTGAAGAAGTGGCAGCGTGATTATTAGTGACGACTGGGTGCAGTGGATGGCGGAGAGGCTGTTCATACCTGGGCCCATTTGAGGCTCCTGTGATTGATGCGGCTCGTCATCACTGCACTGCGACTCCTTAACCGTCATCTCCAGCTTCCGCATCGCAGCAGCCAAATCTTCAAGCTGTCGACGGAACTGCTCGAGTTGCTCTTGCAACTGACCGTCTCCGTCTCCTTTCTTCTTTAGCGCTGTCCTCCCAACTCTGACTCGCTGAGTGAACCATTTGAATGTCAAGGGATGATTCGATAAACTAAATGAGATGCATTACCTCGTTAGGCCGATCAGGATCAGTTTCTGCCTCACGAACAGGGGATTTCCAGAAACGGCGCTGTTGCCGACTCGGAACAGGATCAGGTTCAGTGCCAGTGCCTTGTTGTGTGGGAGATGAGGGAGAGCGGGGGGTGGCTAGTCCACGCCAGAAACGCTGAGCACGCGTCACGATTGACGTTGCGGCAACAAGGCGAGGAGGTTGAGAGGACGATGTGACTGGATGACGGGTCGGAGGTTGGTCGTTCCACAAAGGGACTCGCCATATTGATATCTTTCCGTCGAACCCTCCAGTTGCGACAAATTCACCAGAGGGAGAGAAGGTGACTGCCATACCCGGGTTTCATTTGTTTTGCATGGCCAGTGAAAGTAAACAGGATAGGCGATTGGGACGAAGGGGCGTACACCAACAGGGTGAAGGAGGTTTATACTAAGAACAATAGCCATTGCTGTGAAAATAGTAGCGACGTTGTCCGCTGTGCCAGCATGACGCGAACAACATCATTAAGTAGAAGTCGTAGAGGCATGGAGTTGATCGTTTGAAATTTGGGCTGATAAGCAGTCGGTTTAGCAGGGCAGATATCTCATGCAAAGTGCCGAGACCCCGAACCCAACCATCGTGCTCCATTGACGTCCCCTGTTGTTCGCCACTCTCCACATTCCAGATTCTGACCGTCTTGTCGTCAGAGCTGGTAACGAGTCGTTCTCCCCCAGGGAGGTATGCTATACGCCAGATACTGTCTCCATGACCTGATATCGACATCAGGGGCGTTAGGGTGGGGTCGACAGCTTGTTTCGACGTGTTTGACATGATTCAGAAGGATTAGAGGTAGACTTGAGAGCGGAGAGTGCAGTAGCGCGAGAGCTGGGGAGGACTCGTTAGAGGAATTGTTACTCAAGGATCAATCAAGAACCACACACGAGTTTGTAGTAGAGAAACAGACGGCTGTACGCCCTGCTCAAGGTCAGTTGATTGTCCAATGTCCGCGAGCACCGCAGCATCTTCCCATCAGCGCCAGTAGCATTCGCGGAGTGTATACGTGTGGTTCCAGAATGCATCACTCACACGGTCGATGTCAGCTGAAGTCACGCAACTCCGAGTCGCCACCGTGACACTTATGGAAAGCTAGATAGTCGCGCTATGTTATGCATTACTATAATGGTTTCCGATTATTACGTAAACTCTTGAATTGTCCTGAAAGTGTTCTGACAGATGAGTCACTGGCAAAGCACTCTTCGAAGCCATTCGAAATATCGTGAATGCGGAAACTGGAGCCCGAAGAAGGTCATGCAGGAACTTACCACTCTATTCGCGAAGAAAGGGTGTTCTGTGGAGAAGTCGACCCCAGGTTTGAGCAACAGGTCCAGCTACATCTGAAGTTCGGAGGGCAAAATCGAGTGTGCAAATTTCACAAATTCTGGGCTTGGTGATAGCAATGACTTTGGGCGACTTTCATATGAATATGCACCCGACTTCCATTTGGTTCGTGGTGTGGAAAAAAATCCGGGAATGAGTATTTACTTATTTTAAACATACGTCTTCAAGATAGGACACTAAATGGTCGCTATTCTTCGTCGCTTTGGTCCTGCAGGAACATCATGATGCTTGCCCGAGCGGATTTCTGA
>MU123833.1:42295-85327 GCA_014904935.1 Melanogaster broomeanus | reverse complement strand
TCGCCCCCCATGAAAATGCCTTACAATGATACGTGGGAAAGGTACACCTTATAATGCATGCGCATGACTAACCATGGCCGCCAAAAAGTTGCGACATGTAGTAATCAATCTACAATATGATTAGTCTAATTTGGTAATTGACCCATTTGTCTCACGCACTGGTGTACAGCGAAAATTGGACTCCCTCATGAGAATGTGCATAGGGACACAACCACAAAGATTCACGCCTTAAAAATATATATGAGACCTACATGAGATGGCACACTACATGTGAAAAAAAATTTGAAGGGTCTTGTGCATGCAGAAATCTTGTGACATTCAATTTTTCATTGTTGTGTATCAAGTAGGCATTGATAACTGTATACGTAAGTAGGTTTAAAAACGTAACGACTAGCCTCAAGGAGTGGTGCACGATTGATGCACGATGCCTCGAAAAGAGTGGCTATCCATCGAGAGACTGATCTATGCAAGCCGCCACGCGTTGGGCCACATCAGCCTCGAGTTGGCAGCGTTTCGTCAATATACGAGCCAAGTCCTTGCCTCTCGGAAAACTCTTCCCAACAAGCGAGCCCAATCCCTTCAAAAACACGCTGGTCCACGCCTCTGATGGCATGGAGAACTTCCTCTGGTCATCATACTGTGAGAGAAGATCCAGGATGACATCCCTCGACTCCTGGCACTTCCGGTGGCCTTCCAAGGTCGTAATACAGGCATGTCCGGCGGCGTTGATGCCGTTCTTTTCCAGCGTCTTGACATTCCGCCCCCACCAGTCCTCCATCACTACCTCTCGTTCCAGGTGAGTAACGGCGAGTGCGATGGGGACTTCCTTCTTGCCAAGGATTTCGTAGAACAGCCTATAATTCCTCTGAGTGGTTGCGGTGATCCTACTCCCGCGAATACAGAACAGAAAGAGGCTGATGCCACCGGTGGCGTTCAATCTTCGGATAAGTTGAATGGCCTTTTCAATGGCGCCTACGTATCCATTAGTACCTTTATCGGGCTCTTCCAGGCCAACGGTGTCCCAGAGACGAATGGTGGTAGAGCGGAGTTGGAACTGGTACTCTTTTGAGTCGAGGGTGCAAGCAGCAGTGTCTGGGGAGACTTCGGCGATCTGCCATCCTGCAAGCAGATTGATGAGGGAGCTTTTCCCCACCCCCGTCTCCCCGAATAACATGATGTGGAAGTCCTTTGATACGACGAAGCGCGGCAGGAGGGAGTGGTCAATGATGAGCTCGCGCACGAGTCGCTGGCACTGATCGCGACGCCCGTTTATCGGGGGGTGGGAGTCGTCGGATAAAGTCGTGATGCAAGCGTGGCCCGAGAACGTCATGTTATATTCGGAGAACCTCTCCGAGTTTCTTTCCCACCATTCTTCCATGGAGGATACCGTATCCGTTTCGGTTGATTGTTTCTCCAGCTCAGTGACGACAGCAACGACACGAATTTCGGGAGAGACTTTGTCACGAATGCTGAGGATGATGTCGTATGTTTGCTTCGTACCCTTGGTGACCCAAGGGGTTCCTCGCATGCAAATTATCAAGAGGTGGACGCCGTTCCCCTTGTTCAATTCCGTGAGCAGCGATCGTAGCGCATCCTGTGCTCGTTTTGGAGACACACTCCCAAAGGAGCCCTCAGCCAGGCCGGGGGTGTCCCAAAGACGGAACGTTTGAGTAGGATTGATTTCCCAGTCATAATATGTCGTTCCGATAGTGATGCCGCAGACATTGTTCGCTATAGTAGCGTCGTCGGTCCCGATTACGAGATTGATAAGGGAGCTTTTCCCAACTCCAGTTTCTCCTGCAACGACGATGTTGCGAATTGACTTTGGTATTACGCTTGAGAGAGCATCAGACGCTGTCGTGTCTTCACCTAGGCCGAACTCCTACCTAGACTGACTGTTTTTGGCCATCACGATTATTCTGCTGTCAGGGAAGCAAGTGCTTCAATCGGCTTTAAGTCAAATAATAAGTTCAATGGCTATTAAACTCGTAGGAACCCTCACTTTCAAGCACGACGCGGAACTGCAGGGGTACTTGGCGCTGAACAGGCCTCAAGATAGGATGGGTAGATCGATATGATCCATCACCATTCACCGAGCGCTTTGCTTTATGTCCATGTATAGGCTTCATCGCTAGATCTTAGGGATCTATGGTCGAGACCGTGATCATCACGACATCCGAAATTGACCAAGGAATCACCGTTAAACAACTGCCATCACCAAACAGTTAATAATATGCACTGGGTCAAGTTTCAAAAGTCAAGAGTACCATAGCTTCAAAACAAGCGCTTCATGACGGGGGATGCGATCACGAGTACGCTGTCCTTCCACTGGGAGCGTCGCCCGTTCCTTCAGACGCATACGGTTAACAGCTCGTGAATTAGTGTGGCCGGTCAACCAAGTATCACACCGTGCGTGTTTTCGCGTCTGCCGCGGCGACCGTAGCATCAGTTCTTGAACACCGGCAAAACCACGATCTGAATCTCACCTACTTACCTCACGGTAGTCTCCTGTACATTTTGCACCTTAGAGAGCCTCTCCTGCAGTTCTAATCCCTATCGCAAACCGTCAACTTTCCTCGGGTCTCATCCTTGACGACTCTGTGCTAGCCTAGTAATCGATACTTCTGGAGGAAAATGGCTCAAGAATCCACGTCGCATGCAGCAGAAGAGCGAGGTCACGTAGAGTATTGCTGATTCCTGGATGCAAGTGGAAGTGGATCAACAGCCAATGTGACTTCGGTAGTTCAGACTGCTTCCGCAACTGGTCTGACCATTGGCAACAACGAGGCGCCATGTGCATACACGGGAGACCTTGAATACATGCATCCTGATTGTGATACGTCGGATTAGCAATGGACAATGACCTTCCTTGTGATTACCCAAGACGAAGTAAGTGGGAGTGAGCCGGAGCGTACTAAAATATGTGTCACAGGAATGTCTGGCGCGTTGTCGGTCTGCAGATGTGGGCAGAACGGAACGAAGCGTAATAGATGGATGTGAAACGTAACAGCAGGCCTGGGGAAGTGATACATCGACAGAACATCTATCCATCGTCGGACTGGCCCATGCAAGCCGCCACACGTTGGGCCACATCGGCCTCCAGTTGGCAACGTTTCGTCAAGATACGAACCAATTCCTTGCCTCTCGGAAAACCCTTCCCCACAAGCGAGCCCAATCCCTTCAAAAACACGCTGGTCCACGCCTCTAATGGCATGGAGAACTTCCTCTGGTCATCGCACTGCGAGAGAAGATCCAGGATTACCTCCCTCGATTCCTGGCGCTTCCGGTGCCCTTCCAAGGACGTAATACAGACATGTCCAGCGGAGTAGATGCCGTTTTTCTCCAGCGTCTTGACATTCCGTTTCCACCAGTCCTCCATATCTGCCTCTCGTTCCAGGTGAGTAACGGCGACTGCGATGGGGACTTCCTTCTTTCCAAGGATTTCATAGAACAGCCTATAATTCCTCTGAGTGGTTGCGGTAATCCTACTCCCGCGAATACAGAACAGAAAGAGGCTGATGCCACCGGTGGTGTTTACCCGTCGGATAAGTTGAATGGCCTTTTCAATGGCGCCTACATAGCTATTAACACCCTTCTCGGGCTCTTCTAGGCCAACGGTGTCCCAGAGACGAATGGTGGTGGAGCGGAGTTGGAACTGGTACTCTTGTGAGTCGAGGGTGCAAGCAACAGTGTCTGGGGAGACTTCTGCTATATGCCATCCTGCAAGCAGATTTATGAGGGAACTTTTCCCCACTCCTGTTTCCCCGAATAACATGATGTGGAAGTCTTTTGATGCGACGTGGCGCGGTGGGAGGGAGTGGTTGTGGATGAGTTCGTGCACCAGTCGTTGGCACTGATTGCGACGCCCTTCCATCCGGGGATAACAGTGGTCGATCAAAGTCGTGATGCAAGCATGGCCGGAGAATGACATCTTGTATTCGGAGAGTCCCTTTGAGTTGTCCTCCCACCACCCCTCCATATCTGTGACTGTTGATTTTCTCTCCAGCTCAGTGATAACGGCAACGACACGAACTTCGGGAGAGACTTTGTCACGAATGCTGAGGATGGTGTCGTACGTCTGCTTCATACCCGTTGTGACCCTAGAGATTCCTCGCATGCAAATTATCAGGAGGTGGACACCGTTTCCATTGTTCAATTCCGTGAGCAGCGATCGCAGCGCATCACGTGCACGTTTTGGAGACACATTCCCAAACGAGCCCTCACCCAGGCCGGGGGTGTCCCAAAGGCGGAACATCTGAGTATGATTGATCTCCCAGTCGTAACATGTCGTTCCAATAGTGACGCCGCAAACATTGTTTGCTGTAGTAGCGCAGTTCGATCCGATCACGAGGTTGATGAGGGAACTTTTCCCGACTCCGCTTTCTCCTGCAATGACGACATTGCGAATTGACTTCGGTAGCATGCTTGAGAGAGTGTTAGCCACTTCCATGCCTTCGCCTGGACCGAGCTCCTACACAAATGGATTGTCGTTGGTCAGCTTTGAATGTCCTGCCGTGCTTCTAGTAGCTTTGGGTCGAATCATAAGTGAGGTGCGTTTGGCTGTAACACGTAGAAATTCCTCACTTTGGATCACTGGCACTGCTCAAGAAATGCAGATAGACGTCCAGAGGGCTTAATGGCTCCGTTGTCCGTGCCGACCTCGTTGTAAGGCCAGCAGTTGGGCAAGTGTGGATCGCTGTCGATGGGTAGATCGATATGATCCATCTTACGCCGAGGGCTTTGCGATATGTCCGTGTACTGGCTCCATCGCCAGATAGGATCTATGGTCGAGGCCAAAAGCTCGAGGCCGTGATAGCCGTATGTAGTTGACCTGAAATTAGAGTCCCAAAAATAAGCCGTCATCACTGAACAGTCAAATTATAATAAGCAGGACGTCAAAGTGGGTGCATTGTTTAGCAGACTGTAGCTTCATGACAAGCCCTTCCCGCGATGTGAGGTAGTGGTGAGAAACAAGTGTGATCGTGGGTATACTGTCCTGACCCACTGGCAGTGACCAGCTCGTTTCAAATACAGTATGTAGTCCGGCTGGCCGACCAGGTATCACAGCGAGTCATCGTACGTGTTCACTACTCATGTGTTTGTGCGGCATGCGTCCATACATACAATGAACGCTGATGAGCAAATAGATATTCAATATTGAAATATTGAGCGTCGAACATTGACACTAGTAGCCCTCTGATAAATCACGTCTGATTTGAAGCCCCACCTACTTGTCTCACGATAGCCCTTTCAACACCTCCCGCATCTTTTATACCTCAGCGAGCTTCCCTCGGGCCCCATCCACGAACTCGTGGAATCTCTCCATAGGCCCTGACAGCCCAGCAGACTTTGTGGTAATCGCAGTTGAGTTTCTGGAGGAAGAAGGCTTGAGAAATCCAGGTGCCAGTGCAGGCAGAACTTGAAGGACTCGGTGACAGGGCACTAAGCGCAGACTAAACGCCAGGATGATGTATGTAATTGAATCCTCTTCTAATGGATTCCCCCGTCTTCAATGGCCGATGAGGCTCATCCCAGAATTGAACCCTACAACCTATCAAGCCTTTGACTCCCAGATCTAGGCGCCATCCTTAAAGAAGACCTCCTTCACTTCCTCGTGCAATCTTTCATGCCGAAATGCCATCAGAGAAACCCACCCTTGTCACCCTTCCACGACCTTCTCCGCCGGATTTGACGAGCCTGAGAGTCAGTGATCCGAGTCGGGGGCCCATGCTTGCTTCGACGTCGACGGCATCCGAGACCATTGATCTCGATGTTCACAATGTCTCTACTATTCTACATGCGGTCGGATTTCCTGTCCCTTCATCCAGCCCTTTCCATGATCACTGCGTGTTCCAAAGATTTTTGAAGGCTCGTAATGCATCCTCTAGCATATGCACATGTTCCCCTCGAACTTAACCTCTCTACATGCGATACCAGAGACGATGGTGGGCATTTCTCTTGTAATCAACGATATTTGCGGTGACGCGAGATAAACTGAAACGCTATGTATGAAAGACGGGAGGTACGTCAGTTTCAGAATACCATCATGATTACCCGGGACGAGTGAGCTGGAGCATGCTGTGATGGATGCCACAGGAAGGTCTGACGCGTTTGCGGGCTGGTAGACGTACTAGTACTACGGACTGAGCGGAAGGAAGTGTACATATATGGGTGTGAAATGTAATACTAACAGTGCTAGTGATACCTCGAAAGAGCGACCATTAATTAGACTGAATACAAGCCGCCACATGTTGGGCCACATCAGCCTCTAGTTGGCAACGTTTCATCAAGATACGAGTCAAATCCCTGCCTCTCGGAAAACAGTTGCCTACTAGTGAAACCAATCCATTCAACACCACGGCTATCCAATCCTCTGAGGGCATCGAGAACTTCTGCTGATCTTCGTACTGCGAGAGAAGCTTCAGCATGACCTCTCTCGACTCCTGGTACTTCTGGTGGCCTTCCAGCGTCGTAATACATGCATGTCCAGCTGTGAGGATTCCGTTCCGTTCCAGCATGTTGACATTCCAATGCCACCAATCCTCCATCTCCACCTCCCTTTCCAGGTAGGTAACGGCGAGTGCGATAGGGACTTCCTTCTTGCCAAGGATTTCGTAAAACAGTCTGTAGTTCCTCTGTGTGGTTGCAGAAATCCTGTTCCCCCGTATACAGAACAGAAAGAGGCTGATGCCACCGGTAGCGTTCAACCTTTGGATGAGTTGAATGGACTTTTCGATGGCGCCCACATAGCTATTAACACCCTTCTCGGGCTCCCCCAGGCCAACTGTGTCCCAGAGACGAATGGTAGTGGAACCGAGTTGGAACTGGTACTCCGTTGAGTGCATCGTACAACCATCAGCGTTCGGTGAGACATCTGCGATCTGCCATCCTGCAAGGAGATTGATGAGGGAACTTTTCCCCACTCCTGTCTCCCCGAATAACATGACATGGAGGTCTTTCGAAGGGACGGCGCGTGGTTGGAGGGAGTGGTTACGGATGAGTTCGTGGACGAGTCGTTGGCACAAATCGCGACGTCCTTCTATACAAGGGTAACAGTCGTCCGTCAATGTCGTGAGACAAGCATGGCCGGAGAATGCCATCTCATAGGTGGAGAGCTGCCCAGAGTTTTTCGTCCACCATGCATCCATGGAAGATATTATATCTGGTGATGTCGAAATTTTCTCTAGTTCGGTGATGACGGCAATGACAGGGATTTCGGGAGATACTTCGTTGCGAATCGTAAGGATGGTGTCGTACGTTAGCTTTGTACCCTTCGGGACCCTGGAGGTTCCGCGCATGCAAATTATGAGCAGATGGACGCCGGTTCCCTTGTTCAACTCCTTGAGCAGCGATCGCAGTGCACCCCGTGCCTGTCTTGGAGATACCTTCCCAAATGAGCCCTCACCCAGGCCCGGGGTGTCCCAAAGACGGAACATAGAAGTGTTATCGATCTTCCAGTCATAACATGCCGTTCCGAGAGTGACGCCGATGACAGTGTTCGCTGTAGGAGCGCTGTCCGACCCGATCACGAGATTGATAAGGGAGCTTTTCCCTACACCAGTTTCTCCTGCAACGACGATGTTGCGAACTGACTTTGGTATCATGCTTAGAGACTGTCAGTTACTCTCAAGCCACACCTAGGCTGAGCTCCTACCTAGACTGATTATCTGCGTTGGTCAGCATTGAATATTGAATATTGATGCTCGGTCACCGAGGAAGTTCTTGGGCCAAATAGTAATCTGTTGAAGTGCCTTTAGATTGTAACTCTTGTGGAATTTTCACCTTTCTGCTCAAGAAGCCGTCTGGAGATAAACGCCCGGGAGGCGTGGCCTCTCCGTGGTGACCTCATGGCAAGCTTGAGGTTGTCGATGGGTACATAGATAGATGACCCATCTTACGCCAGGCGCTTTGTGTCCGCGTACAGGCTTCTCGACATTGCTCGATCCTTAGGAATCTACGGTCGAAGGCTATGGATGCATGACGCGTGATAGTCGTATGGTGGACTAGTAGTTGAACGTTGACGTTGGACGTTTGACCTACTTATGTACAGATCCACTTCAAGTTTGGATTGGCTCAACTTGAAGTTCTGCCGTAACAAATGATATAACTGACAAGTTCATCTTGTCTCCGTGCGTCTCGCGGAAGGTGAATCTGCTCAGTGCTGGTGGAACCCCTTTCAAGTCAGCTTCCCGTACGCGTTTTATCATTTCTCGTTAACGTTGTGAATGTACATCCAGACGACAGTATTCGGAGCTTCTTTCTACTGACATTCTACATGTGCGTCAGACCGGGACTGGAATCCCCGGGCGCCGAGTCTACCTTTCATCCGAGTCAGGGACCATAGGATCCAGAAGCTAGCAAATATCAGAGTGCTGGCCCATACTGTTGATTTGGAGCGTCAATCGGACTCGCCAAAAGTCGAGCAACTAGTACTCTCAGTTGGGACTTGATAGAGACTATAGGTTCAAAGCTGACATGCCATTCAATTTTGAGTAGATTGATCTAGAGAATTAAAATATGTAAGATGAAAGCAGGAGGCCATATGAAAGGTCGAGAGAGAGGAGGAGAATCAACGGAAGGCCATATCCTGATCCGGCATGCCTCCATCGACCCAGTTATCGAACGGTAGCGCGTCACCCTTCTTCTGCTCCGACCTACGGGCGATCTTGCCCTTCCGCTCTCCTCTCCTCTCGTCCTTGTCCGTCTTCTCCCTACGCCAGCTATCAAATTCCCACCCGTCCCTGTCATCAGGCTTCAATACTGCGCTCTTCCACAACTCTCCGCCTTTCCATCCCCTCTTTCTCGACAGGCTGAGCTTCGGTTTACGCGGTGGTTCACGGAGCGCAAGTTCCTCGACCCGCGTAAGAAGCCTCATCACCTCCTCTTCACCAAGCTCCACCCACACTCTCCTCGCGAGTGGGTTGATATCCCCCTTTTTTCCACTTCCTTCCACTCCCACTTCCCGTTCCCCACTCCCGCTTCCGATCCCAATCCCGCTCTCCATTTCCACAGACTCCACGGGCCTCGCCTCACCAACCTCCCTCCTCACCGTCTCCACCAACCTCCTCGTCCTCCCGTCCCCTATAACCCCGTTTCCCCTCATCTCTTCCAGCGCATTACACACTCCTTCCAAATCACCCCACCCTTCCCATTTTGCCTGTATGAGCTCGTTGTATGCTGGCGATGTACATCCAAAGACGTACGATGGTATCGATAGGCGTGCGGCGTGGTTGAAGACGGAGAGAGAGAGAGACGGGTTGGAGTAGGTTGTCCGGAAAAGACGCATGAGGTGGGCTAGGAGGTGAGGGTAGGTTGAGGGTTGGAGAGGCGGCGGGCTGGGCGAGGTGGAGTCAGAGGAAGAGGAAGATGCAACAGTTGCCTTCTTGTCTCTCGTCGTACCCGTCGCAGATGCGACGGACGCCTCGAGTGCTTTCTTAGCTTCTTCGTCCCATCGCACCGACTCCCCGAATACTTCTCTCAGCGCCCATTCGAGTAGCTCCTGATCTGTATTACACAGTTCCATTTGTTCCTTCTTCCGGTCTAGTTCTTCGTCGCTCGCTGAGGTCCACCGTACACGCGAGGAATGTCGGCGCAGCGTGTGGAAGAGGTCGTTCAGCGGAGCGTTCTGGCCCGAGGTCAACGGGGTGCGTCCAATGCTTGGGGCTTGGTCAAGCGCAGAGGGATCCGGGGACGAAGAGGAAGACAAGCCCTCGCGCTGCTCAGAAACAGCATTAAATATCAAATTAAACATTTCATCGAACACGCTAATTTCTCTCGCTGTCATGGACTCTTTGCGAGCCCTCATTGTAGAGGATCGGCCCAAGATACCACCTGCACCTTTGTCAGAGTCATTGGTGCCAACAGAGGGTTTGAGTGAAGGGGATCGGTAGTTCTGACGGCGTGAGTTACGCGAGGCGGCGGGGAGGAGGGGCATCTTGTCAATGTCGGCGAAGACATGGTCCCAGGGTGATTCTGGAGCCGTGAAGATGGAGTCTTGCGAGGGTAGGGAGGTGGGTTTGGCTGAGGAAGTGGACGTGGAGATGGGTTCGGATGTTGTGGCAGTCGAGAATGCCCGGGATAATGACGATGCTCGAGCCAGGGAGGCCAGACGGTGAGGTTGGCCACGACAAACAAGCATCGTTCAGAGCGTCGTGGTTGTCGAGCTCAACGTCCACGAGAATTTGGCAAACTTGAACGCGAGTAGAAAAAAAGGAACCTGAATGACTATCGTATGTCGTTAGCTGCCATAATGCTTTGACCTTGATGCTTTGACTTATTTGTAGTTATACAAGGCGCTATAGCCAAGTGGTTACGGCGACAGATTAGAAATCTGTTCCTCTCTGAGGGCGCAGGTTCGAGTCCTGCTGGCGTCGAATTCTTTTGCTGCATACTTTTTTCCTGCCTGATAATAATACTTAATGTCCAGTTGTTTATTCTCCCGTGCCTGTGAGTAGATAATACTTGACAGTCCATTGTACGCGTAAACTGTACTCAGTAGTAACTATTTAGTAGCTAGCTATAGTGGAGTACCGGCTTGCATCAAACTTCCGAAGTATAGCAGCGGTTATTTACATAATTCTCTCCAACACCCTTTCCAAGCAATCTATCACGCGAAAGCAAATTCGACTCGCACCACAGCATGAAACTAGCAGGTGTTTGAATTGACAGGCGGCGGCGGAGAGAGCGTCGGTCTTAGTGGCCTCTGAGTTCATTATGCAAGCATTAGAAGATCGTCGATCGTCTGACTTGGACATCAGGCGGGATGGTGTGTGAGTCGGGGTGGAGTCGGGATACCGGGAGCCCGCTTGAGTACATATGAACATCAAGCTTTGATTGAAAGAATGGACGGATGCAGCATGCTCTGGGCGGTTTGGGGCGGTAGTCCCCCCGATTATAAATTTGTTATCCGGGCTTGATCCGGGCACAGCACCCTGCGGCACCCTTGTTCTGTGGAAAATACCTGTCGGTGTGAGTATCGGTAGTATAGACTGCCCCACGAGGTCTAGGTGCTTCAGATCAAGAGCCTCATTCCAACCACATCCTGTCACAATGTAACGGGAAAACGTACCGAGACGGATCTCGTTATTCAACGTTGGCTGGCACGCATTGGCTGGCATTGCTTACTATACCTCTCCGATGCTGGCAGAAGTGCCGACTCACCCCCGTGATCCGCCATGCCCGGATTTGCACAGCGAGTGGCGACTCTCGGTATCGGAGGAAGAGGATAAGCGACAGCGCTCACTTGCCAAGGGTGACCAGTGACATTTCGGGCACCGCCAGAAAATCCTGTGTGGCCAGGCTCCATGCGCAGAACGTGGAGGTGCGGATACAACGGAGACTGAAAGCATACCTTACCTCTCCTGCCTGGACGTTCGAGGCACAGGATGGTGGTATTCCAAGGAAGCAGACATATTACTGGTCTAGTCTCGCTCTAGAAGGAGTAATGGAACAGGCGGAAGCAAGTCAATTCAGTTCTGCCAGCACCATTAATGTTGGTTTTCGGCAGGGGGTGGCTGTGTAGGGGGAAATTACACAATTTAGTTCAGTGTTATGTATTGTGACCGTGTTCCAGATTCAGATAACTTGGCGTTTTCTCACAAAAGTTTATTTCAAGTTCTCTGACCACGACACTCCAGCCTTTTCTTTCCCTCTTTACTTTCAAGTTCAACGGGTGGAAAACACCAGCGAAGGGCCTTTGGATGGTATACAACGTCGACACCACGAAGCAGCCACCGGAGCCTACTTCACTCGCAGATCTGAGCAGAAATGCATCGGTGATATCATCCTCCTCCGACTCCGAAAGTAGCGCCACCATTCTCAAAACACCCCGTCCACGACCCACCCGCACGTTCTCATCTCCTCGCTCTCGTAGTCCACAATCACCACCTTCACAAGCTGTCCGACCGCCGCCTGCATACCTAACGAAAGAACTGGGAGTGTTGCACGAGATTGAGCAGCGGGATGTCGTTCCCGAACCACTATCCTTGAGCAGACAAGCTCAACCGCGCTCGAAGTCACGCAAGCGGTCGAGGTCTCAAAACTCGTCGGCGAACACACGTTTATCAGCACAGGATTTTGTCTTTGGTGACACTCTCGGGGAAGGATCATATTCCACTGTGCGTCCGCGGAATGTGCCATGATGCCGGCCAACTTGCTGATTCATATCCCACGTAATACATTGCTGCCGCACACCCACCAGGTGATGCGCGCGAGGCACGTACGTACGGGACAAGAATATGCTATCAAGATACTGGACAAGAACCATCTGATTCGCAAAGAAAAGATGCTTGTGGCTCTTGCTGAGAAAAACAGCCTTGTCAAGCTTGGTGCAGGTCACCCGGGTATTATTCATCTGCACTGGACGTTCCAGGATGACTGGAGCCTATGTACGTCGCCCTTCCCAGCGGAGGTTTTGGACGTCTCATTGAACTGCGGTCGTAGTCTTCGTTCTTGATCTTGCGACGAACGGAGAGATGCAAGCGCGTGTGTCGCAGATGGGATCGTTGTCGTTGTCGTGCGCGAGGTATTATGCAGCGCAAATAGTAGACGCAATGGAGTACATGCACGACAAAGACGTCATTCATAGGTACGTTCCTTCCAGCACGGACAATGGCGCAACCACCGTTTCATCTCACTGGCAATTCCGATTACAGGGACCTCAAACCGGAAAACTTACTACTTGATAGCGACTTTAGGATAAAGATCACCGATTTTGGAACAGGCAAGATCCTTGAAAGTGCTCGTGAGCTTTCCTGTCTCTACTGCTCCTGTATCCGCTCACGAACGCGCATGTAATACAGAAGAACGTGCCAACTCGTTCGTGGGGACCGCTCAATATGTCTCTCCGGAACTGTTGGAACGTAATGAGTCCTCCAAGAGGTGAGCTACCCCAACCTGCCCTGTCCACCAGGCTCATCTCCTCCGCGCACAGCTCCGACCTCTGGTCACTAGGCTGCATCGTGTTTCAAATGATAGCAGGCAAATTTGCATTCCAGGGGCTCTCGGACTACCTCACATGGCAGAAGATCAAGTCGCTCGATTATACCTTCCCGGACGGCTTCGACGAAGATGCCAAGGATTTCGTGAGCCAGCTTTTGGTATGGATTGGTTTTTTCGTGTCTCTGCCTCTATCCCTCCTGGTGGGTAATGCCGTGAACTCACGTATCTCCTATGAAAATTAGGTCCGCGACCCCCTTCAACGCCTCGGAGCCTCTCGCTCCCCGTCATCCCCGTCACCTCTCCGGACCCACCCCTTCCTCGCCCCCATAAACTGGGAAACACTCTGGACGGACCCAGCGCCTCCGCTCGAACCTGGGCTGGTAAAGAAAGAACCTCCGCGTCGGACAGGTAGAGGTGGTGGATTATGGGACACAGAGGAGGAAGATGGGCGTTGGAATGATGTTGGTGCGAAATGGGATGCGCTTGCCGATGATGTCGACGGAGATGGTGAGGGGCGAGAGGGGACGGCAGTGGATGGTAGGGGACCTGTGGAGGGTAAAGCAGGGGGAGACGAGGGTGGTGTGAGGGTCGATCGCGATGGGCTCGGCTGGGCGGAGGATGCAGAGGGATCAGAGTTTGAGAGGTATAGATTGAGAGATGCTGTTCCTCTCAAACGGGCTTCGCGGATAGTAGAAGAAGAAGTCGGGCCGACAGACGAGGTAACGAGCTTCACGCTCATGGTGGACGGGAGCACCAAGGACACGAATGTCACGTCCAGTCCGGGGGATACGAAGGAGAAGGACGACAAGGAAGCCGTGGACGTGGGCAAAGAGCAAGCCTCGGAGAACGACCAAACGAAGGACGTCTCTATGACACCCCTACCCTCCACGTCAACATCAACATCAACCCCAATACCCATACCCGTGCCTCCTGCTGCCAACGGTGTCCCCGGGTCGGGTACGAATTCGTCAGACGGGAGTCTGGTGGATAAGACGAGTGCCGTTCCTGCGCTTCCAGTTATGGAGCCCAAGAGGGGCCGAAATCGGGCGCTGACACCAGTACAGGGGAACTTGCGTGAAGCAGACTGGTACGACATTTTTTTGTGCGGTCGCCTGCAGAACTCACGTCCCCCTTCGCGTCTCTAGGTCCCACTTACTAGTTCCAGGAGAAGTCGTCCTATATAGCGCGCGCGTGGAAGCCCGCTCTCCAAAACGTCGAGGGAGCAGACTCAGACTCCCGATTAGCGTGTCGCCCATTCGGCCGAAGACGAGACAGCTCCTGTTGACGACACATCGGTTGTTGTGTGTCAAGCAGAGAGTGGAGGGTGGGGTTAGTTTGAAGACGGAGTTGAGTCTGAGGAGAGGTGTCGGTGCTCTGGGTGTGGGTGGGGAGAAGGTGCCTGAGAAGGAGAAGCGTAAAGAGAAAGAGAAGGAAAAGGAGAGGGACAAGGATAGCAAAGACAGGGAGAAAGAGAAGGAGAAAGAGGCAAAGTCTACCCTGGAGAGTGCAGAGAGGAAAGGGGAGAGGGAGTTTGTCGTCTTAACTGTAAGTCGTAGCTTAGTTTCGTCTTCTACTTTGACTGATCCACTCCCCCCCTTTTTTTTCGCGCATACAGTCGACAAAATCCCAGACGTATGCGGCCGAATCGAGCGCTATTGCTGCTCAATGGGTAGAGAACATAACCGCTGCTCTTGCTTCCGCCACAACATCACCACCGCCGCGACCACCATCTTCAGCCACTTCACCACTGAAACGTTAATAATTAGGCCGCCCAATGGACGATTTACAACCATCCTGATTCCATGTCACGCGCATGTGCATCCATTCTTTCACACTGACGATTAGGTCCTAGGTTTCTTCCGGTTATATAATCTGTAGTGGTGGGTTCTTGGTAAGATAACTACCACACGTGTTACCTCTTCGGTATTCCTATACCGCAATGCTTTCATATTGTTGTATCTCAATTTATGTTGGGTTTTGGTGATTACATGTTGCTATCGTACTTACAGTAATCATGGCCGGCAGGATTCTGTCGAGCTCTCATACTGATGCATAAACTTCCGTCGGACTGTTGGGTTTGGTATCTGATCCTGGAATCATAAACTTTACAATGGATGCACAGATAGGGCTAGATAGATAAGTCCAGCTGGCCCGGTATCAACCAGGAGGGAGTAAGCTAGCGTCGACAGGACCTCCTTCTTCCGTGATATCATCCGAGTCCTCTGGCGACCTCGCAATAGGCGTACGCGGCATGGCCATCAAACCTATCCAGAGCAAATCACCGTGAGTTCAAAACCCACCAAAGGAAAAAGCACCAAAAAAATCCCCACGCACCCGTCCGCGCGCTCTCCAGAATCCCAAAAGGCTTCAGCAGGCTCAAAAAGGCAATCACCCGGTTCGTCTTCGCCGTCAACTCCACGATGACGCTATTATCGCTGATATCCACGATTTTAGCTCCAAACTGGTTGGCGAGCACGGAGATGGACTGGAGGTGCTGATGCTTCAGCCGGAGAGCTTCTGAGGCCGTCAGTGGGAGCGGCGTCTGTGGTTCTGTGGAGAGTGTCTCTGGGTGTCCGCTCCTCTCAAAGTTTTGCGCGAGGAGGGCTTCTTTTTCGGCTTTGGAAGCATGCGAGGGCGCGGACGCGGCCAGCTGAGGGCGTGGCGAACTCCGGTAGGCTTCGTGGGAGGGCCCACCGACGAACTGGTCTTCGAGGTATTCAGGGCCTAGGATGGAGACTTTGACGAGGAGCAGCTCGCGCGAGATGACGCGGGTGTCTGTATAATCGAGGACTGCCCAGACGGGAACCTGACGGACGGTGTGAGAATGAGATGTGAGTTAACGCGTCGTTGCGATTGGCGATTAGGATCGACCGGGGAGATGAGGGCAGGGGAATGGGAATGGGAAAGACAGAAAGTACCACGTACGAGATCCTCGAGCTGTCTCCTTGCTTGCTCGACGACGCCATCTTGTCCGCTGAGAACGATCGACATGCGACTCAGGTCTCGAATCTCGGTCCTGCAGACGACAAGAGAGTCGATGTTGAACCCTCTTCCGGCCAAGATACCAGAGACGCGTGATAAAACACCGGTTCATTTTGTACGAGGCAGTTGAGGATGTGCCTGCGAAATATTTTGTTCTGCGTTTAGTACCCCGTCAAACAGTATACAAGAACGTAATGCAGGAGCTCGGGGTGCAAAAGAAAACAGAAAACAGAAATGCATTTAACATGTGAAAAGAACAGCGAACGAACTTTTTGTAAGGTTGCAAGCTCGGAGGCGGAGTGTTATACAAGATGTTCGTCACGGCTTCTTCAGCAGTTCTCGAACGCGGGAGATCGGTTGCAGGGAGCGGTGGAGGACGCGTTCGCTGGGTGATTTTATAGTCGAGGGCAGAGGTAGAGTCATCTATCGGCCGAGGTGGTTTGGGGAGGTTATTAGGTGCTCCGACCAATGAAGAACTGGCGAACGAGCGCGTGCTGAGGGCCCTGCAGGCCCATCGTGACCGTAGAGCGAACATGCTCAGACGGTTTTCAGACACGAATTTTTGGTTATGCAAGAACTTGGTTACTTGAGTGACTCACTCGAGTCCAAATTGTCAAAAAGCCAAGTCCAAGCCAATTTGTACTGGTGATTACATAACGTTTCCTTTCTCGGCTAGAGAACTAAGTACATCGATTCGAATACCGTGACTGTACACCTCCGAGTCTAACCTCACGAAGAGACTAATGAACTCTCTTCCTAAACATGACCTTGGCACTTGGGTGGGCTGCGATTGCAGCACCAACACGTAAGCTCTGCGGGAGTGTCGCACCACTTTCCAACTTTATATCATACGACACGACGATATGGGCCAGCATGGTTTTCAGCTCGTTCGCGGCGAAGAACCGACCAGGACTATAGAAAAAGCATGAGATCACGGAGGACGGAGGGCGGAGAGGACTGCAGAAGCTCATACCATACGTGTTTTCCATGTCCGAACGCCAAATACTTATGGTCGGTCGAGACCAACTGATGTTTGGCACCATCTCCGTCCTCCTCAGGCATGTCGGCAAATCGGAATGGATCAAAAACGCCCGGGTGTTCGTAAATCTCGTTGTCGAGGTGCGTGGCTAGCGTGGCCATGCCAATAATTGTTCCTTTTGGTATCACCGTCCCATCTGAGAACGTGAAATCTTTCATGGCCTTCCGGGCAATGCTCGCTGATCGACCAGTAATGACTTTCACCATGCACGAATAAGGAGAAAACCTACCGGAGCCCATTCCCTCCATGCGTTGGCTCTCTCTCAGGAAGCTGTCAATTTTGCGCATCTTCACTAGCGAGGCTTTCGACCAGCCCTCGGTTTCGACAATCGATTCCACCTCCTCACGCAACGGCTGGACGTACTGTGGATTCGCTGCCAGACGAAAGAGCGCTTGAGTGAAAATCTGGAGTGCAAGATGTTATTATGCCCTGACTCAGGACGACTATGCCAGACTTACGTTCGAAGATGTCTATGACATAGATCTACTAAGTAAGCGTCGAATGTTATGACAGTAATTACACACTGACGTGAATAGCACTGAAGTTGACGGACAAAATCCGCAGCGTCAAACTCTTTATGGTCCGTTCCGAACCCTCCGCTACATCTATCAGCCATGATAGAATGTCGTTCTACCAAAATAACAGTGAGCTGCTTGTCCAGAGCGAACGAGACCAACAAACAGGTTTGTCGGCCCACGCAATGCCGTACTCGTCGAAGTACTTCTGTCGTTCTTCAATGATCGGGCGAAGATGCTCCATAGCGCGCTTCGTGCTTCCAGGAACACTCGTCATGAATTGTGCAACAATGCTACGGAAGATTCAGGGCTCGTTTCAGAAGATGTGGATATGACTTACGGTGCCAAGAACCGGGGGAACAGCCCAACCACAATTCCTCCCTTGACGACGTCCAAAGTAAATTTTATTGTGAGGTCCATCCAATCCGGATCACGGCCTGCATCGAGAGAGCCGGGATGATGAAAATGGATGAAGGAAGGCAGATGACATACACAATGGAAGACCAACAAATACTCTGTTGCTCGTCCTGCAAATGACCTTCAGGATAGCGTCGAATGCCGGCATGTTCTTCCATTCTGCGTCTCTCTCATATTGGTACATGCCCGATACCAATGATAATGTCCATGAACACCAGCTCACCATTGCCTTGGAGATCCAAAGTATCGTCAAATGCCGCAACTATCTCATCTCTGATGTCAGTGTACAAGATTCCGAGATTCCGAGTGAGTTGCAAGCGAATGATTGAAAAATGGTAAGGGTTATGATGGATCGCGTAACCCAACGTGTACTCCGTCTTCAAGATCTGTTGATAACCGTTGGTATGAACCGTCTTCCTAAGAACAACCTTTTTACTCACATCATTTAGGGCCTCCATAATAGACAGCACGTCGTCTGGCACACTGAGAATGTCTTCATAGCACTGGCGACCGCTCACGATGACCATCCATCCGGTCAGTGTTGCAACCTTGAATGGTACGGCCTTGTACTACATTTATCATGAATTTCACATTTTGTAAAGACGTTGAGCAGCAAACGCAAACCCACCTTCTTATAACCCTCCTGGATAACGTCTGTGCCATTGAACATAAACTTAACACCGGCCCACCACGATCCCAGCCAGGTACTCGATCCAGCAGTGGGAATGGCATCCAGCTGGTTTAGAGATGTAATCTTGGGAGTGAGAATGGGAGTTCTTTACTCGTACCTTTGTGCGCTTGGACAACCTGGCGATAACGAAGGCGGTGGAGACAATGCCTGCAAGGATATAGAATGCGCCTGAAACGCTGTCTGGTAGCTCTGGTACATGGAGTCGCATAATGTATAGTTTGACGCCTGAAGTGGCCGGGTTACCTGGAGGTGCATCTCAGGGAGTCAGGCTCCATTGAAACAGGCTGGTATTAAGCAAAAGGAAGAAATCAGATTTGAGGAGCAACTGTGATACTGTACTAATGACCGGTTGCCATCTGAAACGGAAGGCCGCAAGGCGCACCCAATGGAAGGGATCAACACTTCTCTGTGCGAAAAGATGCTCCCGGTCGCCAGCGGTCGCCAGCCAACACCACGGTCAATATTTAGGACAGATCCAAACGTAGTGCGAAACGCCAAGGCCTGACTTGAAATTTAATTGAATGTATGTGGTCTGGTGAAGCCTGAAATTCTGTCGAAGGTTGGAATGTCCGCGAAAACCTCGAATTTGTGCGCGCGTTTTGTCGGGCATATCGAGTTGCAAATCGATGGTCTCGTATAAGGGGATGACAATCCCTGTGCGGCGTGCAGGACACGATGTAGGGTGTAGATTTTTTTCATGCTTGTCGTGCTATATGGCGACCGGGAACGTCATGCGGCACGCGTGGTGGCTGTCTGGCCACGACTTGGGACCGTCATTGATAAAATAATAACGAACGAATATTCCTGGAATCCATGTGAAGAATACCCGATCGAGACATGTTCTGAACATACATATTGTTGGGTACTGAATGCAGGAGAATTTGCCCAAGCAGTGGATGCGCTGGTTGGACGACCTGAATCTGGTAAGTGTGAGTGTTTGTAGCAAGTTGTAGCCGTCGAATCGGCGTCGATGGGTCTGAATTACCTTCGAGTCTTCGACTTCAAGTTAGAAATTCGTCACATGTCACAAATGAGGGAAAAACTCGTCGATGAGCTTCGATAAGAAGTCGGGTATGATCAGTTCCGAGTTTTGACAAATTGACGATCCTAAGATACACCGCCAAGGGCGACAATCGGACTGTATCAAAGATTCCATAGCACGGACGCCGCTATCGGGATGAGCTATGAACGTTATGAACCTTGATCGCTCAGATGGCAAGGGGAGTCGTTGCATCCCAGTCCTGGTTGGCGGTTTGGAATTGGAGGCACCTTGATATGTGTAGGAGTGAGAATGTTTGAAGGCGACAAGAACAACATTGTCCTTGTTTTGAGAATCTTCACGGCGGGGGCCTCTCACAAATAGACTTTCTGGTCGTCGCATGCAGTCGTGGTGAACAGCCCCGAAGGCCAGTAGGCAATTCGGCAGGGGGTTTCATCGTACTCGAATGCCGGCCGCGACTTGCTCGCTCGTTGAGATACCGAATACGAAGGCTGTTTTGTTTTTCGGGCCAACTACACGGCGCCAAGTGAGCTCCGGGGGGAGAGCGAGAGTCGGATCCAATCGTCGTGGGCTTACCAAGTTCGTAGTAATTCTCCCGTGTGTGCGTTTCAGATAGCGACGTGGCTTTCTCTCCTGCCAAGAATGTGCTCGCTGGCTGGGATCCAGAGGCTAAGCGTTCATTTCATGGTTTTGCAGATTTGGATCTTCGGTGGAGATGACGCCATCTACCCCAGACACGATCCTGTCTCCACTTGGGGAGAAGGGAACAACTTCGCCGTTGTTGTCAACCGGTCCGAATGTCAGCTCGACCTTACCACATCCGAGTCCACGCTTTAACATGATAACATGTACTGGTACATAGATATTCTTATGGGTATCGAGCATGGATGAGAGCAACGAGAAAACAAATATACACGACTTTCGAACAAAGCATGAAAGATTATATATCTATCAAGACTGGTGAAATGCCGGTGCTTTCAGTTGTCCTGCCAAGGGTTCTCGAACTCTAGCTGGAATACATGATTGCCGAACGAACGACCGTCTTCTTCGGTGTTTTTGAGTTGATGCATTGCGTGCTCTGTGGCTGACTCGAGACCTGGCTCTGGTGTATCGTCCACGCACAGCATCACGTCCGATGGTTGTGTGTCAGTCACCGTCTGTTCGGGTAAGTGGGATGGAAGTGAGGAAACCGGTAAGGTGGGTGTGGCATTGAGGAAGGGGTCCGATGTCACCGCGGGCGACGAGGGTCGTGCATCCATGGGCAGTTGGGGGGACGACGGGGTAAGGATCGCTGACGAGATTGGCGTGACGGAAGACTGAGACTGACGACGTGATGTCGAAGGCTCGGGATAGCCGGAGGACTCGTAGTGCACTGGACTGCTGGGAGGCTGGACAACGGTCTGCATGACAACAGACGTAGCTTGGAAGCGTCGGAATTCTTGTATGAGCGCCATTTCTGGCAAGGACAAGGTGGTTGCCACACGGATATCGACATGCTGCGGCAAGGGTTGTGTGGACGTGGGACGTGTGTTCTCCGAAGCGGACAACTGCGTACTAGTAGACACCACGGCTGGAGCTGAGGATGACGGTGCGCAGGATGCATCCAGAGCGACGGTGATAGACAACGGATCCGTCGAAGGCGTCGGCTGATGCTGCAGGGATGAATGACCCGACACTGTCGAGTGTTCCGGAATGTCGGATGGAACTGAGGACGGATGGGGATTCATTTTATGGCTTTCTGGTTGGTTGGTGATGACAGAGGTGCTAGCTGGGGCATGTGATGGGTCTGTTGTCGCGTCTGGGTTCTCAGATTCCTCCTCGTCATCTACGGGAGGCTTTTGACAATAGACGATCGTGTATAAGAACTTCCGCATGGGTGTATCATATCTGGCAGGTGCAATGATTAGCCAGTACTGGGGTCGTCGTAAGTCAGTTATCAGATATCGCTGGATCGGCGAACGTACTGCTCTGTCCTTGCCCGCCGCAACCTGTACAGGTCGGACTGTATGCGTGACAGTCGCTGGCCCGCGAGTGAATAAGCTGGTAAGCCTGTGGCCGATTTTGTTTAGGCCCCAGCGGTGTGCTGACGATGCCTGCTGAGGATGGTGCGTGGCAGTGTGAGGTAGCTGTATGATGGGATGCTTTGGCTCTCGTGCTTGCAAATGGCAATGCAAATCCGAACACGTACATCGGGCAGACTTTCCCTGAACCCTTGAATACCCCGTCCATCGTTTCGTGACGCTCCAGCTGGCAGTGGAATTGCCGGTAGCTGTTGAAGGGTCGTCAGTGACTTTGGAAGGGTAAGGACAGAAATCGGAGTACATACATCAAGGAGTGATGAGAGCTGTTGTGCGGGCGGCTGGTTGGCTGAGTGGTTAGTTCGTTGAGGAAGTGGTCTATGCAGGAGGATACCTGGGGGACTGTCACATCGAACATGAGTGAAGACGACGAGAGCAAACTGACCTTGGTTTTGGGATCTTCAAAATCGGGGCCCTCCCACAGGTAGACCTTGTTGTCAAGAGATCCAGTCGTGATGAACCCTGACGGCGAGTAAGCAATTGCGCGGACGCCTTGATCGTGCTCGAATGCCGCGACTTGCTCGCCAATGGAAATATCGAACACGAATGCTTTTTTCACTTCCCCATTGGAAGCACAAATAGCCAGGTGAGTTCCGGTGGGTGAAAGCGAGAGTCTGTTCCAGTCGTCGTGGGTCTTCCAAGTTCGTACTAGGTCTCCAGTGCGTGAGTTCCAGATCGCGACGTTGAATTTAAATGGCGGGTCGCCCTTGCCGTCATCTATCCCGCCCAGAATGCGCTCGCTGTCTGGAGTCCAGGCGAGCGAGGCGACCCAGGAATCTTCGATGGAGAGGATGCTATTACCAGTGTCTGGATTCCATATTTGGATCCTGCCAGTGGCTGCCGCAGAAGCAATCCTGTCTCCGCTTGGGGAGAAGCGAACACACTCGATTTCCTCATAGCACTCGATTTCTTCGAACGCCAGCTCGCCTGTCTCGACGGACCACACCCGCACAGTTCCGTCTGCGGACCCAGACACGACCCGGTCCACATCTGGCGAGAAGTGGACCGAACTCACATAATTCTTGTGACCCTCGCAGACGTGTATCGTCTCCCCCGAATCCCCATTCCATATCCTGACTGTGTAATCCGAACCGCCACTGACTACCATCTTCCCATCCTGCGACACATCTACGGCATGCACCGAAGTTGTGTGACCACTCAACACCTCCACCGCCCCTGTCTTCCGGTCCCATATGCGAACTGTGCTGTCATACGAGCCACTCACTAGTTTATTTCCATCGGGGTAGAAGCATAAACACCCCACCAAAGATTCGTGTCCCTCGAACGCTTGCACTGGCACTCGTTTACTCGCACTATCCAAAGATCCCGACTGAGACGAGGTTGGCATATCGACAGATGAACGAGAGACCGACAGTCAGTGAGCGTTGGGATGGGCTGGAGGCGTCCGTTGGCGTCTGAGGATAGGGAAGAGGATGATTGATCATGAGTTGCAAATACAATCTTAGGTGAGTTCATCTAATACTGTATAGCATGCTTCCTGTGTGCCTCGGACCTCGTGTCTTGTAGACGCCCTACTGCCATCGTCCATATCACGACATCTCTCATCCTCGTGATTGGACCCATTTTCTACACACGCCGTTGTACAGTATTGTCACGCAGATGGCCGTCGATCACATGTAGACGAGCTTCGACTATTGAATGGACATATTTATATACAACGAGACGAGACGAGACATGATAACATCGGTATCATATTCTGACGGGTATCAAACATGGATGAAAGCAGCGAGAAAAGAATGGTTCAAGTATCGAGCGTAACGTGCACGATCTTCAAATCAAAGCATGAAAGAGTTCAAACATATACATGACGCCCCAGTGGAATGCCGGTGCCCTCAGGCATCCTGCCAAGAGTTCTCGAAGTCTAGCTGGAATATGTCATCGCGGAATGTTCGACCTTCTTCGGTGTTCTTGGTTTGGCCCATGTCAGCCCATGAGCTGACTAGAGAACTGGTTTCGGGTGTACTACCGTCTACGCACGTCCTCAGGTTGGACGGCTGCGAGTGAGTTATTGTCTGTGCCGCGAGAGGGTCAAACGCGAGGAAACTGGCAGATGAGACGTTGAGCAAAGGACCCGATGTCACAAGAACTGGGACAGTCATGCATCAAGGCGCGAGGATGGTTGATGGAACAATTGGGGTTGTAACAGTGATCCGTTAGGCGTGGATGCCGAAGGCTCAGGATAAACAGAGGCCTCGCGATTGTGCGGTGGAATGCTGAGAGGTTCAGCGACGACCATCTTGACGTCAGAAGATTCCCCTTTACGTCGTCAGTGTTCCTGCACGATCTCCCTTTCTTCAGGAGATAAGGTGCTTGTCGAAAGGCGATCGTCATCCTGTGGCGGGGGCTGCGTGGACGTGGAACGCGCGTTCTTCGACGCGGACAATGGTATAGACGTCACGTCTAGAATCGATGATGAATGTGTGTGGGATGCAACCGCGGGGAACCATGGTTGCGTCGGAGGTCTCGACTCCCACCACGGTGAGGGAGGTACCGTCGAGTCCTTTGGGAGATTGGATGAAATGGAGGACAAAATAGGGCCCATTTCGCGACTTCCTGGTTGGTTGTTATCACGGCGTCGCCAGTCAGGGTTTGTGACGGATCTGGCTTCGCCTCCTCAGCGACCTCTTCGTCTTCGTCTTCAAGGGGCTTTCGACAGTAGACGAGCATGTATAAGAACCTCTTCATGGGTGTAAGCTTCATTGGTTCGATAATAAACCAATGCTAGGGTGGTCGTAAGTATGTTGTCAAATATCGTGTCATCGTCGAACGTACCGCTCTGTCCCTGCCCTCCGCGACCTGTACAGATTGGATTGTCTGGGGGATGTAGAGCTAGGTGAGGCGCTCGAAACAGGGTTCCAACAACGCGAGGACGTACGTTTCGCGCGACAACCGCCGGTCTGCGACTGAATAAGTTGGTAAGCGTGTCGCCAACGTTGTTTAGGCCCCATCGGTGCATCGAGGAGGCCTGTCGTTGAGGACTCGCGTGGGAGTGTGAGGTAGCTGTATAGTAGTCTCAGTCCTCGTGATTGACAAGGGCAAATGCAAATGCAAATACCTACATCCGGCAGGCTTTCTTCAAATCCATGAAATCCTGGCCCAGCGTTTCGAGACATTCCAACTGGCAGTGGGATTGCCGGTAGCTGTTGAAGGATCGTCAGTGACTTGGGACGGGTAACACGGATATCCATGTGCATACGTCGAGAAGTGAGACAGATGGTGGGCGCGGCTGGTTGGTCGAGTAATTAGTTCAATGAGGAAGTACTTAACAGGTGAACATGACTGACCTCGGTCCGAGGATCTTCGAAGTCGGGGGCCTCCCACAAGTAGACCTTTGTATCACATACTGTTGCGATGAACCGCCCTGAAGGCGAGTAGGCAATTCCCTCGACAGCCCCATCATGCTCGAATGCCGCGACTTGCTGTCCCGTTGAGACATCGAAGACCAACACTGTTTTTTCTGTCCCATGGATAAGGTGGGTAGCCAAGTGAGCTCCCGCGGGTGAGAGCGAGAGTCTGATCCAATCGTTGAAGTTGTGGGGCTTCCAAGTTCGTAGTCGTTCTCCAGTGCATGAGTTCCAGATCACGACGTCGCCTTCTCTCCCGCCGACAATGTGGTCGCTATCTGGAGTCCAGGCAAGCGAGTGGACCCAAGAATATTCGATGGTCTGGACAGCATTACCAGTTGCGGCATCCCATATTTGGATGGTGTCACCCGTCCCAGAAGCGATCCTGTCTCCGCTTGGGGAGAAACGAACACACTGGACTATGCCATCGCACTGGATTGGTTCGAATGGCAGCTTGCCCGTCTGGAGTGACACGACCCGGCTCGAATCTGGCGAGAACTGCACCGAATGCACCCAATCCCGGTGACCCTCGAAGACGTGCATCGTCTGTCCCGATTCCCCGTCCCATACTCGGACTGTTGTATCCGCACTGCCACTGACTACCATCTTCCCATCCCGAGACACATCTACCTCATACACCGCTCCAGTGTGACCACTCAGCACCTCCATCGCCCCCGTCCCCCGGTCCCATATGCAGAGTGTGTTGTCGTGCGAGCCACTCACTAGTTTGTTTTCATCGGGGTAGAAGCACACGCATGCAGCCGAACTTTTGTGCCCCTCGAATACTTGCACAGGCAGTCGGTGGCTCACATTCTCCATGGATCCAGACTGAGGTGAGGTCGGCATGTTGACGGGGGAAGGGCAATGGGATGTTGGTGAGAGTCGGAATGTGGTGGAGGTATTTAATGGTGACAGAAACGTGGATGACGGAGTTACAAATACTGGTCATCTGGTGAGTTCAGGTGAGTTCATCCGATATTCTACTAGTACTGATATCGATCCTGATCTGTCACCAAACGCCATTGAATGATCCGAGGTGATACGAATCATATCATACGACCCGAAGTTTCGAGTCTGCTAACTTGAGGCCATGCAGAGCGTGCCACTGCATCCGCTCTTTGAATATCGTAGAAGGCGAAGAGGTTAACAGTTGCACGTTGTATGATGTTTCTATGCGGACTTATGTGGGGGGTGCGTTGTACCCCCTATCCGTCGACTCTGGTGTTGCTTAATGAACTTATTTCCATTCTATACAACCGGTTACACCACTCCTGGGTACCTTCTTACTTCGTCTACGTCTCGCCGACGTCTGGTAACAGGAGCACATCCTGCCCGTCCTTCATATTCAGGTTTCTTGGGATATCCGGAAAGGTTGCTCATATGACGACCAACCTCATACGCTCTCTCCACTGCCTCTGTTCTTGTCTCATGCGCCGTACATTTGAGCTCGTACTGGACGGACCGCCTTCATGACGCTGTAACTTGGCTGTAACCGTAAACAATCATGATGGACCTTGACAAACGGATGGTTTACGCCGTTTCACGCGCTGGTGGGAGGAGACGCCGCACTTATGAGGATATGAAAACTCACATCCTGACGCCACAATTCCTCCGACGAATCGTCGCATTTGACGTTTGGCCTTTTAGTAAGTTGACTCGAACTAGCACTTGCTTTATTTCCGCATTTCACCCAGAATCGTCATAGGTATTTCCATTGCAGGTACCCCATCGAAACTGCAGACAATCATACCCTCCGCTCTTCCTTTGTCATGCTGCTCTCTTCTCCCGCTTAGAGCCACGCTGGAAGTCGAAGGGATGCTGATCATGGTGCTAACAGTACTGAGAACGCGATCCCAGCAGACCTTGGGTCTGTTAGGTTCACAAGGGATCTGATACCTGGACCGACTCTCGCTAGGCGCCAATACTGTGATCGCTCAACAAGTCTCCAGGTCCTGAACGCCGAATCTTCTGACAGTCAAGCACTGTTATGTTTAAAATCTTTACCTTTCGTCGATCGTGAGTGCGAGTGCGAACGACAATTTGGGTGGTGAAACACGGACGCGATGCGATGCAGTGAATTTGACGCCAAACTGGAGAAAACCTGCACACTATCCTTGTGCATCGTTGCTGGTATGCTCGAGTCTGTCATCCATTCGAGTAACTTCCTGGTGTTTCTCGATTTCATCCTCTCCCGCGACGCTCACGGATTTGTCCAGTTCGTCCGGCTGTCGGTTGTCAGCTGAAGGTTGGATAGCCACAAAACTCATGACATGGCCAATGGAACACCCTGACATTCGTTCAGCCTCCATGTGTTCCCAAAAGCTCAGCTAGAGAAAATTAAAACTACGGATGCTTACTTGGTGGTGAAACGGGGCGTTTTCAAACCCTGTGCGTAACTCGAAGCTCGTTCGGCATATATACTATGCCCGCAGCGGGAAGTAAATAGCAAGGGTCAATTCAAGGGGAACACAACTCCTGACACCGGCTAGAGAACCTGGAAATAGTACGAAGGACGTCCAGGGATATCTTACGAGCCTCGATGACGAAGAGAGGAAAGGTCGGAGAAAGGTCAAGGTCATACAGATAGACAATACTATCCATCATATGAATGGCTGGATATACTTGTATGGGTACATCAGCGCGAGGCGTGCTAAAATGCGTACGAGTGTATCAATTCCGGCAACTATCAAGTACAGACGAGAGCAAGATAAAGAGAAATAATGAATATATGGGGTACGACGCGTCTGCGACAGATTATGGCACAGTCCTTCACGTCCTTCGAACAAAGGATAAAAAGGCAACAAAGTATGTCATCTAAGTGAATGGTAACTTGAATGTTCTCAAGCATGCTACCAACGGTTCTCAGATTCTAGCTGGAACTTGAACATGCAAGGATCGACCTCTGTGTCATCTCCATCGGGAGTCGTGGGTTGACAAAACAGAAGCGGTTTATTCGACCCGGAGTCTGGTTCTAGTGGATCGACTACGGACGTCGTCGGCTCTGACTGTTGCGCGTCAATCATCGTCAGTTCAGACGAGCGGGTTAGACGTGAGGAAACCGCTGACGGGGGCGTAACATTGGACAAGGGGTCCGATGTCACCGAAAATTGGGATGGTCGGACATCAGCGTGCGAGCCCGATCGATGAAACGCCGATGGTTGGATGGACGATGAATTTGTCATAACGGAATCATGAGAATGAGGATGAGAAGTTGAAGACTCGGCATGGAGTCTATTATAGATGAAGAATTCGCGATCACGTGCCGGACCACTGAGAGGATCAGTGACCATCCTGCTGATACCGGATTCATCTTTACGTCGGCGACGATCTTGTATGATTGCCATCTCTTCCGCAGATAAGGTAATTGTGAATGTTGTATCAGCATCCTTCGGCGAGTGTTGCGTGGACCTGAAACGTGCGTTCTTCGATGCGGATAACGGGATTGGCATGACGGCTGGAGCCGAGGAAGAAGATGCAGAGGATGCATCCTGACCGAACGCATTGGACAATGTTGCGAGCGTCGGCTGCCGCTGCAAAGAGGTGTGTGGCGATACCGTCAAGTTCCGTAGGATATCAGACGGTGTTGAGGATGGAATGGGGCCCATTTTATGACTTTGTGGTTGGTTGGTTATCACAGTATTTCTACCTGGGGCTTTTGACGGATCTGGTGTTGCGTTCGGGTTCTGAAGTTCCTCGTCATCATCTACGGGAGGCTTTCGACAGTAGACAGTCGTATATAAGAACTTTCTCATGGGTGTATCATATCTGGTAGGCGCAATGATTGACCAGTTCTAGGATTGTCGTAAGTCAGTTATCAGATATCGCTGTATCGGCGAACGTACCGCTCTGTCCCTGTCCCCCGCGACCTGTACTGGCTCAATTGTATCTCCATCGGGATTCTGGGTAATATCTGCGTGAGTCGAAAGCAGGGTTCCGAGGAATAAAGGACGAACGGTTTGCGCGACAAGCCCTTGTCTGCGACTGAATAAATTGGCAAACTTGTCGCCAACTTTGTTTAGGCCCCATCGCCGTACCAACGAGGCTTGCGGAGGAGGGGTGGCAGCGTGGTGTAGCTATATGAAGTGAAGTGTCGGCTCTCATAATTGAAAATGGCATACGGGAACGAAACACGTACATCGGGCAGGCTGTCCCAAAACCCTTGAAATCCACGGGTAGCAGTGTGATGTAGCTGTGTGAAGTGAAGTGTCAGCTTTCATGGCAAATGGAAATGCGAACACGTACGTCGGGCAAACTTTCCCACAATCCTTGAAATCCTGGTCCATCGCTTCGTGATGTTCCGGTCGGCGGTGGGATTACCGGTAGCTGTTGAAGGACCATCAGTGGTGGTGGTTAGTTCGTTGAGGGAATGGTGGATGCAGGAAGATACCTTGCGGGGCTGCCAGTGGCATATCGAATATGAGTAATGATCTATGAAGGCGACAAGAACGAAACTGACCTTGGTTGGTGGATCTTCACAGGCGGGGGCCTCCCACAAGTAGATCTTCTGGTTATCGCATGCAGTGGCGATGAATCGCCCCGAAGGGGAGTAGGCAATTGCGCGGACGCCTTCATCCTGGTCGAATGCCGTGACTTGCTCGCCCGTGGAGATATCGAATATAGAGGCTGTTTTCTCGTCCCAACGACATGTAGCCAGGTGAGTTCCGGTGGGTGAGAGCGAGAGCGTGCTCCAGTTGTTGTGGGCCTTCCAAGTTCGTAGTTGTTCTCCAGTGCGTGAGTTCCAGATAGCAATGATGCCTTCTCTCCCGCCACCAAGAATGTGCTCGCTGTCTGGAGTCCAGGCAAGCGAGAAAACGAAAGAATCGTCGATGGAGAGGATGCCGTGACCAGTTTCAGCGTCCCATGTTTGGACGCTGTTTGCCCCAGAAGCGATCCTGTCTCCGCTTGGCGAAAAGCGAACACAGTCCACTCTGCCATCGCAGTCGATTGGCTCGAATGCCAGCTCGCCCGTCTCGACTGACCATACCCGCACTTCACTGTGGGACCCTGACACAACCCGGTTTGAATCTGCAGAGAACTGCACCGAATTCACCGAATCCTGGTGACCCTCCCAGAGGTGTATCGTTCCCCCCGAATCCCCATTCCATAGCCTGACTGTTTGATCCGCACTGCCGCTGACTATCATCTTCCCATCCCAAGATACATCTACCTCATGCACCGTGTCAGTGTGAGCACTCAACACCTCCACCGCCCCTGTCTCCCGGTCCCATATGCGAAGTGTGTGGTCATAGGAGCCAGTCACCAGTTTATTTTCATCGGGGTAGAAGCTCACACATTGAACCCAATCCTCGTGTCCCTCGAATACGTGCAGAGGCACTCCGTGGCCCCCACCCTCCAATGATCCCGACCGAGACAAAGGCATATCGAGGGATGGAAAGGCGACTGGTGTTAGTGAGCGCTGGCAGGGCTGGACAAGTCGGTCTACCGGAACATGGGCGACTGAGCTGCAAACACCGATCTTCGGCTGAGTTCATCTAATATACTGTGCTTCATGTCCGCCCTCGAAGTCGAACACCTCATCTCTTGTAGGCGCCTGTAGTGGAAAGCATCCGCATCACGACATTCGCGGCATCCTCATATATACCCTTTTTCCATTTCCATGCGCCGTTCTTGGTTTCTTCAAGGTGACGGGTCTCGTCTGTGCGTTAACCGCCCTCCATCCCCGCCATCGTTTCAGCCTCACCCATTTGGACTGAATATGGCCCTACGTCATTGAGAGAAGTGCCCATCAGAACTCCGATTTGTTACCGAACTGCACAGCAACACGCTTATTAAGCATGCCTGTCTCTCGTGACGGACTAAATACACGGCTCGTAGAGCCGCATGCCACAGGTGACAGCAGCTCTGGGAACAATCGATCATCATGCGCGGAAGACGAAGAAGAGTTGTGTGTTATGACTATTCGCAGGGCTTGTGATGTCTATGCATGTATGGCTGGAATCTTCTTACCGACCTCGCTGCCAGGTTTGTGGTGCCAGTACAGATCCTGGTCAGCACCCTGCCTCTGTGTCCCATACCGGAGGGGATGGCTTCTGAAATGACGGTCAGCCTTTTATGTGTCTCTCCTTCTCTCGTGTCATATACCATGCCTTACAGTTCGTGACGGACAGGGCTTTTCACGAAACCTTATTCAATCACTAGGAACGTCGTTTTCATCGTCAACAGGGAAGTGCTTCCATGCACATGGCCTGCAGCGCGCCTTGTCAGCAAGTTTGCAATGTGATGTCGCCACCAACATTTAAACGGGTCATTTTACTCCTCGTTTTCTTGCTATCGCACGCGGAAGAGTGAGTCACGAAAAGCGCCATTCTTGGAGGACATGACAACTTCGCGCGTCTACGACGAGGATCTCGTTAGACGAGATGGTAGTTGATGTTGTATTTGATGTTTGATCCCTTTTTTTAGTGGGTCGACCCGAGCTCCTGTACGAGATTGGGATGAGCTGTGGCACTCATTCGCGGTGCAACATCCAATTTACCTTTTACCGATATGCTCGTTCCTCGAGAGGAGCTTGAATGGTCTGCCGCCTCAATGTTCGTATAGTAGTTATCAACACAGAAGCAAGGGAACAATGCTGCGCCGATGGTTCATCCGCATTGCTCTCATGCCCGATCGTTGGTGGGCCGCTCTCTCAGTAGTTCTCTGAAGTCGAGCCCCATCTGACCATCAAGCTGTCGTGCTCTCCCCAGGACGGCCATTGGCACAGTCACGCTTATACTCAAGGTTGGTCCTGTATCGGCCTGGTTGTCACACAAAATGGCTATGTTTTCGATCCCTCTTCCGTCAAGCACCGACAGTCAAAGTAACATCGATCCGTCGGACCTGACTCGTCGCGAAGAGAGCAGTGGGGGAAGCACATTACTTCATGCATACGATAATGCAAGTGCAGGTGAGAAACGTACGAAGGCTGTCTTATGGTCAAGCGTCGAGGAGGAAGCGACATACTGGCTCGGTATTGGGAAATGGCAAGGGCTGGACGAAGGGAGAGGTGAAACTTGAATGTGAAGATATGCTATCAATTTATGAATACGCACAACAAAATGTTGACGAGAACATGGTTGCAGTATGAGCAAAGTATGAGTACATATGTATGTATTCTAGCCTATTCTAGCAACATTGACCTGGGAGGATGATAATAATGCGAGGAAAATCAGGTATCGGGCCTAACAGGTCTGTACTGACCAGTTGGGTACATGTCCTACAAACAGCATGAAATTGTCAATGATAACAGGGATATGCGAACTCTCGAGCATAGTAGCCACGGAATCTCAGACTCCAGCTCTTACATACAAGCATTGAAAGCTCAATCATCGCCTTCGGTGCTTCGCGGGCTGACGCATTGGAGATTCTACGGCTGACGCGATGGATGAGACGGCGGTAATTGGATCGATGGTGTCTGACATGACGGAACTGTGGGATGCAGGAAGGGATGTCGAATGCTCGGGATAGACTGAGGACCCGCGAACGTGCGGTGGACCACCCTGACAATAGCTGTTTAGCTTTGAGTTGTCAATACTCCTGAATGATGGCCATTTCTTCCGTAGACAACGTGTCTGTCGAAGGGAGAACCTCATTCTGTAGCGAGGACTGCGTAAGGTACATTCTTAGACTCAGACAATGGTATAGACGGCACAGCTGGAGCACAGGATGAAAGGTGCACAGGATGGATGTAAACATCATCCGTTCAGGGGAGCGGGATAGATGTTAGGAAACTGCTAATGTGGGTGCGTGCCCGGTTGAGCAAATGAGTGATGGATGGATGGATGAGCGTGACAGAACCATGAGGAAGGGAAGTCGAAGGCTCAGTGTAGATGCAGGACTCGTGATCGCAGAGGTTCGGTGACCATCCTGCTGAGGGCGGATTCATATTTGAGTCGGCGACGGTCTTGTATGATTGCCATCTCTTCCGGAGACACGGTGATTGTGAATGTCGTATCAGCATTCTGCGAGGAGCGTTACGAGGACGTAGAACGTGTGTTCTTCTACGTGGACAACGGGATTGACAAGACGGATGGAGCCGAGGAGGAAGGTGCAGAGGATGCATCCCGACCGGACGAGTTGGACGATGTCGCGGGCATCGGCTGCTGCTGCAAGGACGTGTGTGGTGATATCGTCGAGTTCACTGAGGCGTCCGAGATTTCGTGGCCTTCTGGTTGCTTGGTTATCACCTCCGGGTCATCCGAGTCGTCGCCAGCCGGGGTTTCTGACGGGTCTGGCTTCGCATTCGGGTTCTCAGCAATCTCCGCGTCCACGGGAGACTTTCTACAACATATGAGCATATACAAGAACCACTTCATGGGTGTATACGCGATAGATGTGATGATTTCCCAGACCTGGGGTCATCATAAGTGAGTTCTGAAATATAGCTGTATCGTCGAACGCACTGTTCTATCCCTGCCCGCCGCGACCTGCACACGTTCGCCCGTCTCTCCAATGGGATTCTGGGTAATGCGGAGCTGCGTGAGGCGCACAGAGCTGGATTCCAACGAAGCAGGGACGTACGTTTTGCGCGACAACTGCTGGTCTGCGAGGGAATAAATTGGAAAACGCGTCAGCAACTTTGTTTAGGCCCCATTGGTACGCCGACAAGGCTTGCGGACGACGAGGGGTGGTAGTATGAGGTAGCTGTGTGATGTGAAGTATTGGCTCTCGTGCGTGAAATGGCAAAGGGAAATGCGAACATGTGCATCGGGCAGACTTGCCCAGACCGTGAATTCCCGCACAGCGTTTTGTCTCGTTTCAGCTGGCGGTGGTGCTGACGGTGGCTGTTCAAGGATCGTCAGTGACTTGGAAAGAGGCAGCACGGATATGCGAGTGCATACATCAAGGTGTGATGAGAACGATGGCGCAGACGGCTGGATGGCTGAGTGATTAGTTCGTTGAGGAATTAATCTATGCAGGAAGATACCTCTGAGGACTGTCACATCGGATATGAGTAACGAATATGAAAGACAACGAGAGCAAAAATGGACCTTGGATTGAGGATCTTCCTCGTTGGCAATGGGGTCCCACATATAGACCTTCTCATGGCCTCCAATCGCGATGTACCGCCCCGAAGGCGAGTAGGCAATTCCGATTACACTTTGGCCGTGGTCGAATGCCGCGACTTGCTTGCCCGTTGAGATATCGAACACAGATACTATGTTGTCTATGCCAAGGCGGAAAGCGCAAGTAGCCAAGTGAGTTCCGGTGGGTGAGAGCGAGAGTCTGCTCCAGTTGTGGTGGGCCTTCCAAGTTCGTAGTAGTTCTCCATTGTGCGAGTTCCAGAGAGCGATGTTGCGATATCTTCCGCCAAGAATTTGCTCGCTGTGTGTCCAGGCAAGCGAGTAGACCGACGAATCTTCGATAGTGAGGATGCCATTGCCAGTTTTGGCGTCCCATATTTGGACACTGCTTGCCCCCGAAGCGATCCTGTCTCCACTTGGGGAAAACCGGACACACCAGACTGCGCCATTACACCGGATTGGTTCGAATGCCAGCTTGCCCGTCTCCACCAACCACACCCGAACAGTGTGGTCGTAGGACCCAGACACCACCCGGTTCGAATCTGCCGCGAATTGCACCGAGAGTACCGACTTTCCGTGACCCTTGTAGGCATGAATTGGCTCTCCCGACACTCCATTCCATATCCTGACAGTTTTATCCGCACTGCCACTGACTACCATCTTCCCATCGTGAGACACATCTACCTCACACACCGCGTCAGTGTGACCACTCAGCGCCTCCACCGCCCCCGTCTCCCGGTTCCATATGCGAAGTGTGTTGTCATCCGAGCCACTCACTAGTCTATTTCCATCGGGGTAGAAGTGCACACATCTGACCCGCTCTTCGTGCCCCTCGAATGCTTGCATAGGCACTCTGTGGCTCGCATTCTCTAAAGATCCTGCCTGAGACGAGCTAGGCATATGATCGGATAGACGAGTGGCTGGGTGTTGGTGGGCGTTGGGAAGCGTTGGGCGCAGGACAGGAAAGGTGATGAACGAGGTGCGAACACCTGTAATCGAGTGAGTTTATCTAATATATGCTGCCTTTGCGCCTCGTGCCTCCTAGACGTTCGTATCACGACATTCGCGTTTGATTCGCGTGAACCTCGTTTACCCTGTTCTATTTCCTCTTATCGTGCTGTTTTTCTACCCGCAACCATCCTGCCCAACATTTCGGTTCCCTCACCCATTCGAGGTGAAATCTGCCCTAACCCACCTCTGGAAGAAGCGCTCATCAGAACTATGGATCGATCTGTAACACAGCAACATGCCACCTAAGCATGGCCATATCGAACGAAGACCGAACATACAGGGTTCGCGAGATAGTTTGCCCACGTCGCCTGGTCTACTATGAGTTATTATAAACCTGTGAGAGAGCTGCCTCTCTATGAGCATTGCGCGAGGCGAAGATTTATGTGTTAGGACCGTTTGGATCTATGGAAGTTACGTGACTCTACGTATCTGAAGCTTTCTTACTGAGTCCACTTCCAGGTTTGTTACTCTAGCAGAGACCCCTAATCGACGTCTACCTCAGGGC
This sequence comes from Melanogaster broomeanus, assembly GCA_014904935.1. Classification (NCBI taxonomy): domain Eukaryota; kingdom Fungi; phylum Basidiomycota; class Agaricomycetes; order Boletales; family Melanogastraceae; genus Melanogaster; species Melanogaster broomeanus. Next base: position 49,762 of record MU123833.1, on the reverse strand, counting down.
CTCGATGACGACTGGTAACAGAAAGCTCAGCGCTCATCCTTCTATTCTTCCATATTCATCTCTCTAGGATGAGAGTCTGTGCTGGTGGTCGTGGAAGGTAATCTTAGGATACTAGAGAAGACGGCGACTGATGATACGACCGTCAGTCTTTAATGTCTCTCCCCCTCGCTCCTCTCCTCTCCTATTCGATTCATTATAGCTTGTGACGAACCGGCCGCTTCACGAAGCCGTAATCAATCACTGAACTCACTTTTCAACAGGGAAGTGCTTCCATCCATCTTAGCATGCAGCGTGCCTCGTCCGCAGGTTTCCACTGTGGTGTCAATGCCGCAGCTAACATGCAGACGAGTCATTTTATGTCTCGCTTTCCTGCCGTGCCCGAGTCATGAACAACATCACACCTAGAGGGTATGGACAATTCGCGGTTATGCGAGGGGGTTTCTTTGACGAAATCGTGGTTGACGTTGGCTTCGACCTCTCACCCCTTGTAATGAATTGTCTTGAGCTCGTGCGCCTACTTTACTCCACGTCTCATTCACAGTCCCATTGTAGGTATCAGCACCTCTTGAACGTATCGCCGTTACCACCCTCCAAAAATCTCGTACGCATGGTTGGTTCTTCATCGTGCTAGTCGTCTAGCCAAGATGGTGCTCTCTCGTTTAAACCTAACAGATGGTATCTAGTCCTCCCCATTCCCCATTATTCTCAGACGCCAACTTTGCAATGCTCGTCATGTCTCCAGGCTCAAACGCTGAGTATTTGGACAGGGACTCTGTGGCCATGCCCATCCACAACTCCTCAATCGCGAGTGATGAGCGTGACTGACGTATCGGGGGTGAAACACGACAGGTACAGACGGCATGGCCTCCCGCCGGTAGTTACGCTAACCCATACTAATCCCCAACAGATATCTTGAATGGATTCCATCCCTACCCCATCTGCGCTCCCTTGTCGCTACAACGGTTCGTGCGCAAAGGCGGATTAGAAACTGTCAAATCGAGGGGAGTCAATGCTACTCTGCCTGTGATGCACCATTCATGTCATTGCGAACACAGCATTTCAATCTCTTTCACATCGCCACCGACATCGGTGGTCCGATCGCCTCTAGGTCGAGCACTTCGTCCCTTGTAGACGCCAGTACTGCCTAACCTTGTCGTCTGCCTCGTGGCCTCATTATGTCCTTTTCTATGCCGATCATTCTGTTCGCCCATCCTTGTTCATTTAGCGCCTTCCATCCCCACCGTCGTTTCGGTTCTCTACCCATTTGAGGTAATTTCTACCCTACATCACCTCTCAGAGAAGCGCTCATCGAAGCTATGGACCGACCTGTCACCGAACGACAAAAGCGACCTGCTTCCGAAGCATTCTCACAATCATGTCCGTGTCGTAGACGAAGACGCCGCATTGCAAACATATGATAGCAGTGTCTCAGTGTCTGGTGATACGAGTTATTACAACTAGAGACAGCGTCAAACAGCATCTGTTTGAAATCACGAAAAACAATGACGAGTTGGATGTCCCCTGTGCAGAACTCTCAAAATATTTTTTAGCTTGTTATACTGGGGCAAGCCTTGGTTAACGTCTTACCATGATTCACATTCACGCTCAAGGATGAGAATCTGGGCAGGCTCATGTTGTGTCGGACGTCTGACATATTTTAGTGAGGTGACTTGAGCGTCATCCCTAGTCTCATCCCCTTCTGAACCTCGACATCGGTATCACCAAACGTATCTGTGGAGGCAGGACGCTGTGGGGGTCACATTTTACGCGACGGGATTGGCGCGAGGCGAGCATGCAGTGAGATCAATGATTCTAAGACCTCTCACCAGGTGTCGTTTGCATGTCTAGTTTGATCTTGAGCATCTTGTCGCTGAGTCCACGGGCTCGTCTCAAGCTAACGCGTGATCAGTAGCTTTGTATGATCATGAATAGTGCTGTGTATGAAAACATAGCGGCCAGACTCGGACCAGACAGAGGAAGCGCGGAGAGCCAGTTTGCATGCTAGGTTAGCCAGTCAGATAGGTTGCATGAAGGGCGAAAGGCCTTAAGGGTCAGGTTTTGGACTACGGTAATCGTGACGCAGATATTTACCGCACTTGGCCCACTCCTTCGTCAAGCCATCACTTGAGCTTCATTTACTAGATGTACATACATAACCTCTATAATCACATATATTTTTCAAGTCGTCTTCGGAAGATTTTCTATGCACTCCCTGATTAGCCGTATTGTGTCTGCCTTGTCATAGAGCACCACTGAACAATCCGGGTTAGGGCATTTTGCATCCCAAGACGCTTTTGCTTCTGGCCATTCCGTCAGTCCGATGTTCAACACCGTGTCCCCCAGTGGTCTAATGTCCATCTCCATTATAACCCTGTACTTGAGTTCCCTCCAGGCCTGGTGATCGATCAACCTCCTACATTGTGAACATAATGCGACCACGCTCCCACAGACGAACGGGTGCTCGTCCAGCCTCTTGCGTAGTCCCTCTCTCCTCGCCCGATGAAGCTTCAAGAGATCGAGCGCAGGACGCACATCGACCTTTGCTAACTTTTCCAAGTTCTCGTCTTCCCATAGGTTCAGTGCGAGAGTCCGCTGCGAGGCCACTTTGGCCTCCTCCGTCCACCCACACCGCGCTGCTGCTGCGTACAGCCGTAAAGGCTGGTCCGCAAGGGGGGGAGTGAGCACTGCGATACGCACGAGCGATGTGGGACCCGCCATGTCATATTTCTCGGCGGCGAATAGGATGGCGTCGATGATGTCATACGACGAAAGAGGCTGGATGGGAAGACCGCTGATCATGCGGAGAAGAAGTTCGAGCGTAGACGAGTCTTCGTCAAGATGGATTGTCTCGGGGCTGGATGTCGTTGGAGAAAGTGTGGGCTTCCGATCACTGGGCGAATCCGAGTCTGTGTTTGGTGGTGAAGGTCGTGGAAGGGAGAACAGGGAGCGGAACCACCCTGATGTCGTTTTAAGCGTGAAAGAGTGCACGCGGAAACGAACGAGGTCCTTCGACACCAGGGCGACGTCTGCATCTGGCGAATCAAATGCGGGGTGTGTTGTGGGTTCGGTTCTGGGAGGTGGAGGAGCCTCGTCGGTCGCCGACGCTCGAGAGGCATTAGAAGATGATTCCATCACCACGGGCATTCAGTACGTTCAGTGGCAAGGAATTATATGAGCAACCGTTTGGATAGCTTCCAGGTCAAAAAAAAATCGAACTCAAATCGAACTTCAAGTTGTTTAGAATAAAGTAAGGAAAGCGCTGAAGCGTGAGATCTAGAGGTGGATATGGTATAGGGTATGTAGCAGGACACGACACACTCGAGGAGACGCACAGCTGTCGTCGCGGTAAAGACTCAAAGTTGATGATGCTCAATAATAACATATGTGTACGTAACTACATAGTTGGTCCACTTCTACCAACACAATCATGTCGTCCAAGTCCAAGCCTCTTGCACTCGGCAATACGCTACGTGACCTCGCTCTTCTGCGTGTATCCAACGTCGATTTGTCGAGTTTTCTTCCTGTAGAGACATCCACCAGTGCTGCCACAGAATCTCCTGAAGTTTCAGTATCTGCGGCAAGATCCCACGAATTCGTGGATGAGGCCCGAGCAGCATTGAAGGTTTACAACAGTGGAGAACTGCAGAAAAAACGCGCTGAGGTGCAGAAGGTGCAGGGAGAACTTGATGAGGTTCTGAGAGGACTGTCTTGAGGTCAGCAAATTTCAAGTGGAGAGTCGTGCCGTACTCAAGAACTAATATATGGACATAGATCGCGCATACCCTCCGCGAGCCCGTCCGCATACGTCTTTAGGGAATGTGTGATAAGGCATGGACGGACACCGTACTCTTGATCACGCCTTGTCTTTTACCTGTGGGTCGGCAGCTGGGTCGGCACAGGTCGTGAATCGCTTGATTAGATACGGTTCGTTAACCACCTCGGATCCCACCTCAGTATAGTCTCTTGACCTCGTGCATATTATTAGCTGCACGGTGATGATAACTTAGTACTGAATGGCAATGAGGCAACGCTCACGGACATAACCCCCAACACTCCGGGGTGAAATGGAAGGAAATGGACTTATCGATCTCTCACCATCGACAACGATTTCATATCTTTGGGCTTACCAACTCCGAAGTAGCTCATGGTCTTGCAACGAGGTTGCCACGCAAACGTCTCAAAGGACACCTGGGCGTTTATCTGCAGTATTGTGCAGCGTTTGAAGGTGAGGACATCCTACGAGTTCAAAGCTAACGGCCTTCAACTCATTATTCGACCCCAAGCCACTTGAAATACTTCCCAAAACCCCGAAAATTTGATGCTGACCAACGCGAACGATCGATCTAGGTAGGAGTTGGACCTAGGTTAAGACACGAATGACTGACGGCCCCTCAAGCATGTCGACGAGATCAATTCATAACGTTATCGTCGCGGGAGAAACTGGAGTCGGGAAAAGCTCTCTTATCAATCTCGTACTTGGGTCCGAGAGAGCTGTTGCAGCGAATGATGTTTGCGGCGTCACTCTCGGAACGACATGTTTTGCCTGGGAGGTAGATGATACTCATACATTCCGTCTTTGGGATACCCCCGGCCTTGGTGAAGGCACATTTGGGAGTGTATCTCCAAAACGTGCCCAAGATGCGTTGCGATCGCTGTTCACCAATCTAAACAAGGGAACCGGCGTCCAGGTCCTGATAATCTGTATGCGCGGAATTTCCAAGGTCATCAAGAGTATGAAGCAGACGTATGACACTATCCTCGCGATCCGTAACAAAGTCTCTCCTGCAACCCGTGTCGTTGCCGTCATCACCGAGCTGGAGAAACAATCGACCGTACCAGATGTACTATCTTCCATGGAGAAGTGGTGGCAGAGCAACGCAGGAGAGCTCTCCAAGCAGGACATGGAATTCTCTGCCCACGCTTGCATCACGACTGTAGGTGACGACTGTCACCCCTCGATGGTTGGGCGTCGCTCTCAGTGCCGACAACTCGTGCGAGACCTCATTTGTAACTACTACGCCCTGCCGCGCCACGTCCCCTCAAAAGACCTCCAGATCATGTTATTCGGGGAGACGGGAGTAGGGAAAAGCTCCCTCATCAATCTCCTTGCAGGAGAAGCACTCGCAGATGTCTCACCAGACTCTGGTGCTTGCACGATGCACTCTAAGGAGTACCAGTTTCAAGTTGGCCCCACCAGCATTCGCCTCTGGGACACTGTTGGCCTGGAAGAGCCCGAGAAGGCCGCCAATGGCTACGTAGGCGCCATTGAGAAGGCTATTGATCTCATCCAGAGGTTGAACGAGACGGGTGGCATCAGCTTGTTTCTGTTCTGTATACGCGGGAACCGAGTTACCGCAACCACGCAGAGTAACTACAGGCTATTCTATGAAGTCCTCGGCAAGAAGCAAGTTCCTATCGCGCTCGCCATCACCCACCTGGAAAGAGAGACAGAGATGGAGGAGTGGTGGAATCGGAATGTCAAGAAGTTGGAAAAGAGCGGTATTGTCGTTGCTGGGCATGCATGTCTGACGACATTGGAAGACAACCAGAAGTACGCCCGGTCGAAAGAGGTCATAGAAGAACTTCTCTCGCAGTACGATGGCCAAATGAAGTTCACAATGCCATCGGAAGCTTGGATCGGCAGAGTGTTGAAAGGACTGGGTTCGCTAGCAGCGGATAAGCTTTTTCCAAAGGGAAAAGACTTGATTAATATCTTGACGAAACGTTGCCATCTGGATGCTCAGGTAGCCCAACGTGTCGCGGCCCGTATAGAGTCCAGTATGAATGGCGATGTTTAGATGCTCTTTCGAGATCTCACTTCCCCGCCTTGCTATTACGTCTTCATGCCTGTCATGCTATTTGGTTCCGTTCATGTGCATGCGTACGTATGTCGTCTAGGCCGTGTGGGTTCAATTGTGTCTTGTATACTGTAAGCTACCAATTCCTTTCACTGGTTCCCTTCACTCTTTTTCATTCACTGTCCCTTCTTCGCTCTCCTCAGTCCTAGTCCTCCTCTGTGCTGATTCCTCGAAAGATCTATTAGTTAGGTCCTCTTCTAAGTTCCATGTTTGTCCCAGTGAGACTTGCAAGGGTAGAGGCTGACTCCTATTCGTTGCGTCCTCTTTTATCTAGTCCGACCATCACTTCACGTTGTATATCACTTGCGATAGAATGTAGCTCAGTTGAACTGAGCTCTCGAGGACATGTCAGTGGGCATCCGATCAGCTACCTGCGAGATTATAGGATTGTGATGTCTATACTCCCTAATAAGAAAATGGCGCTCGATATCTACGGAAAATACATGTTTTTCTGTATTTCTGCACGACTCCCCGCGCTTTTCATGTTTGCATCAGCTTTGGCATTGATGACCTTCCTGTTGTCGGTAGCGTGGTCCGCATGGCCCACCGCGGTGCTCGTCATATCTTTCGTGGCTATGCATTTGCAACGAGGTTGCCACGCAAACGTCTCAAAGGACACCTGGGCGTTTATCTGCAGTATTGTGCAGCGTTTGAAGGTGAGGACATCCTATCGAGTTCAAAGCTAACGCCTTCAACTCATTATTCGACCCCAAGCCACTTGAATACTTCCCAAAACCCCGAAATTTGTGCATTGACCAACGCGACGATCGATCAGGTAGGAGTTGGACCTAGGTTAAGACACGAATGACTGACGGCCCTCAAGCATGTCGACGAGATCAATTCATAACGTTATCGTCGCGGGAGAAACTGGAGTCGGGAAAAGCTCTCCTTATCAATCTCGTACTTGGGTCCGAGAGAGCTGTTGGCAGCGAATGATGTTTGCGGCGTCACTCTCGGAAGACATGTTTTGCCTGGGAGGTAGATGATACTCATACATTCCGTCTTTGGGATACCCCGCCTTGGTGAAGGCAATTTGGGAGTGTATCTCCAAAACGTGCCCAAGATGCGTTGCGATCGCTGTTCACCAATCTAAACAAGGGAACCGGCGTCCAGGTCCTGATAATCTGTATGCGCGGAATTTCAAGGTCATCAAGAGTATGAAGCAGACGTATGACACTATCCTCGCGATCCGTAACAAAGTCTCTCCTGCAACCCGTGTCGTTGCCGTCATCACCGAGCTGGAGAAACAATCGACCGTACCAGATGTACTATCTTCCATGGAGAAGTGGTGGAAGAGCAACGCAGGAGAGCTCTCCAAGCAGGACATGGAATTCTCTGCCCACGCTTGCATCACGACTGTAGGTGACGACTGTCACCCCTCGATGGTTGGGCGTCGCTCTCAGTGCCGACAACTCGTGCGAGACCTCATTTGTAACTACTACGCCCTGCCGCGCCACGTCCCCTCAAAAGACCTCCAGATCATGTTATTCGGGAGACGGAGTAGGGAAAGCTCCCTCATCAATCTCCTTGCAGGAGAAGCACTCGCAGATGTCTCACCAGACTCTGGTGCTTGCACGATGCACTCTAAGGAGTACCAGTTTCAAGTTGG
>MU123833.1:0-40488 GCA_014904935.1 Melanogaster broomeanus | reverse complement strand
TGGCGTACTGTTGGTCTTCAGTTCATCGTGTATGGCGTGATTATGTTGTGGTGTTTGTTGGGGAAGTGATAGGGGATCAGAAAGAGGTGTTTTGCGATGCCTCGCGTGGATACCCCGCACTCTAGCCGTTTGGAAAGGCATTGATATTTGCAAGGAAGCAGGCGACCTAGCATTTTTTGGCATTTGATCGGACGGTATTTATTGCTATCCAGCCTACATAATACCACATCTCGCGACTGGACATCATGTACATTATCTTAACACACCACCCCAACTCTTTTGCGCTTTCGAGGTTCTCGAGCATGCTTTACCTGAGATGAATCGATGGAAGATAGAAGATCGTTTGTATGTTTGGAGTCAAGGGCACCCAACAAAAATTCTGAACACGAACCCTGGAAAAGTGAGGGGGTAGGACCCCGGAAATCGAGTTGGAATACCATCACCATATAGTACGCAATACTCAAACGCGCGAAATTCGACCAAGTTCAAAAAAAAAAAAATATGTTGTTTATTAGTTGACCTAGTACACTCAATAGTAGCTTGGAACTAGCAAACTAACTTCATGCTTGCTTCCACTCAAACGGCACAAACTGGCACCAAACCCCAACATGAAATTGGGAATATTTACACATAAATGAATCTGGTTAAGAAGACAAATGTGGCAACAGTAGACATAGGGAGACAGTAAGTATTACCGTTCGAGCATAGTATTCAAAGTTGACGTCTTTCGAACGCTTTGAGCCCCTCCACGCGCGTGAACGCCAATCCAGTGCTGAGCTGGTGCACCCGAGGGGGACAGCGTGGCGGCTAAAGATTGAAAGCACTGTCTCGCATTCAGTCTCGTCACGTGCATCATCGTCGGATGGCCCCCGTTGGGGCATCCCGCTTTGCTGTCCTGTGGGGCATCCATTCCTCGGTACCGGCGTGTGCTGGAGGTCCGGTGAGTGCGTGTGGGTGTCACTGCGGCGGGTGCGTCGGTGTGGACGATCACAAATCAACGGCCGTGACAGCACCATTCCTTTTTGCGGTCGCAAACCTACTTACGTGTGGCGGACGTTTGCACTTCCTGTTTGCAGACGTTTTGACGTCGTCGTACCATTAAGAGAATCCGGAGGAATCCGAGTGGCTTGCTGCTCAGAATGAGCGATTCTCATTGCTGTGCGAGCGCTAGAGGCAAAAAGTGATTGGTTCGGATTAAGGCACTGAAGTGCACATTGTACTTACAAACGGTGCTTACGATCATGGATGACAAGGGGCATAAGGCGAATTGAATTGGGACGCATTGTTGATGGTGCCACTTTTCCGTGCTGTTGCCTGCTGCGCCAATGCTGAAAATAATACTAAATGGGCAGCTTGAAGAGGGTTCATTTCGTCTTTTCTTTGACTAGCCGCCACTGGTGGCTATTGCCACAAAAACCCACATGGATCAAACCATGGAGACTTTATATGCGATATGAGATGTCTGGAATACCAGAAAAATGAGAAATCTCACTGAACGCTGATGTCGTCTTCTAAGACACCATTGCGTCTCAGAATGTCCCCCCATGGGCTGCGAGCGCCATTGTTTTGATAGTTTCTCGCAAAACAAATATTCCTATTGTCTGTCCACTGTTGCCCGACTGTTTGTGAGTAGCCTGCCTGGTTGTCGTCTCTGGACGACAAATGCAGAGAGTCTACAACCAGCCATTCTCCGAATCGCTTTGGTGCATGCTCCGTGGGAAATAAAGAAATGTAAGAGCGACTCGCAGAGTGCCACCGTAAGTTATGGCCGTAACTGATGTGCACCTACCAAAAGCAGTAATGGAAACTGAGGAACATGTGCAGTCTGTTGGTATTCCGGGCTCACAACTCCGCGATATAATATTCTCTGGCTCGATGAAAGTGTACATCAATACATCAGATACTTTTTGTTCATACTACGTGTGCAGAATATACTGCAACAAAAAGATAGTCAAAAAGTCAGGAATCAGGACCCCGAGAGCGCACAAACAGATACAATCGAGTGGGTTCGATGTCAGGACATTCTATCATGAATGCCCCCTTGGTCACCATGATTAATTACATAAATATGATTGTACCCGTGGTGGCAGCCTGTACCAACGGCAATGCTCGAAGTCTCTGCCATTCTGACTTTACACGACCTTTGCTTTTTGAGTACGTTAGAGCATTCAGCTCCCTGCATTTACAAGTTGCACCCAACCCTATTAGTGCCCTCATCGATCCCTATACCTGAACCCCAGGTACCGGCAGGCAGGTATGGTTCGGGAATTGTGTATCTCATTCGAACAACAACTTACTAGATACTCAACCTGGCAATTATCATATGCACAGTCGGCCTTGGACCTTTACGAGTACGCGGAGACATTATTTCCTGGGATGTGACGTACGCTGACATTGCTCTCAGTCGGTACGTGCTCATGGACTTCACCACCTCAGAGCAGAAGAAATCCTGGCGTCGATAGTGACGGGTCGCCAGGTCGGAGATCCACCAATGTTACGAATGTACCATTGGTATGTGATGGGCAGAAATCCCAATTTGAAGGAGTGCCTTCGAAATTTTGGTTGGACTATTTACCTCATATTACCCTCAGAGGCTTCATGAATCGAGAATTCCATAGCCAATCGATAGCTCGATCGCTCTCGCAGCTGCGACATTAGAGCATTCTTCAATTTACCGAACATCCAGCAAGAAGAAAAGCCAAAAAGCGAAATTTTGTAGCGAATTCACGTTGCACGCCTGCAAGACTTGGCGGGTTCTTATCTTCTCTCTTTTTTTTTTTTTTGGCCCCACCAGCATTCGCCTCTGGGACACTGTTGGCCTGGAAGAGCCCGAGAAGGCCGCCAATGGCTACGTAGGCGCCATTGAGAAGGCTATTGATCTCATCCAGAGGTTGAACGAGACGGGTGGCATCAGCTTGTTTCTGTTCTGTATACGCGGGAACCGAGTTACCGCAACCACGCAGAGTAACTACAGGCTATTCTATGAAGTCCTCGGCAAGAAGCAAGTTCCTATCGCGCTCGCCATCACCCACCTGGAAAGAGAGACAGAGATGGAGGAGTGGTGGAATCGGAATGTCAAGAAGTTGGAAAAGAGCGGTATTGTCGTTGCTGGGCATGCATGTCTGACGACATTGGAAGACAACCAGAAGTACGCCCGGTCGAAAGAGGTCATAGAAGAACTTCTCTCGCAGTACGATGGCCAAATGAAGTTCACAATGCCATCGGAAGCTTGGATCGGCAGAGTGTTGAAAGGACTGGGTTCGCTAGCAGCGGATAAGCTTTTTCCAAAGGGAAAAGACTTGATTAATATCTTGACGAAACGTTGCCATCTGGATGCTCAGGTAGCCCAACGTGTCGCGGCCCGTATAGAGTCCAGTATGAATGGCGATGTTTAGATGCTCTTTCGAGATCTCACTTCCCCGCCTTGCTATTACGTCTTCATGCCTGTCATGCTATTTGGTTCCGTTCATGTGCATGCGTACGTATGTCGTCTAGGCCGTGTGGGTTCAATTGTGTCTTGTATACTGTAAGCTACCAATTCCTTTCACTGGTTCCCTTCACTCTTTTTCATTCACTGTCCCTTCTTCGCTCTCCTCAGTCCTAGTCCTCCTCTGTGCTGATTCCTCGAAAGATCTATTAGTTAGGTCCTCTTCTAAGTTCCATGTTTGTCCCAGTGAGACTTGCAAGGGTAGAGGCTGACTCCTATTCGTTGCGTCCTCTTTTATCTAGTCCGACCATCACTTCACGTTGTATATCACTTGCGATAGAATGTAGCTCAGTTGAACTGAGCTCTCGAGGACATGTCAGTGGGCATCCGATCAGCTACCTGCGAGATTATAGGATTGTGATATCTATCGACTCTTAACTACAAGCTATACCATTCGTAGTTCGGTCACTGGGGCCTGCAGTGAAAGTGCTGAACAGAGGGAGAACAGGAAATCCAACTTGACATAATATAGAGGATCGTTATGAACGCCATGTAATGTCTGGATATCAATACCCGCCGAGACGTGAAAAATACCGTCAGTACACATCCGTTCTGACAGAGAAATGCGATGAGAAGGGCGTGTCAAATTGCAACCTGCTGGTCTGATTGTAGTACCCGTCCTTCGGACAGCATGAAAAGTTCAACAAGATATACCAAGTCTAGTTGACTGCCGATACTCTCAACAATTCCCAAAGTGTAGCCCATACCCATAAGTCATACAATCCACTAATTCTTGATCGTCGTCTTCGGTGCTTACGTGCTGACCTATCGTAGGCTGTTTCTTCGACTCTGCATCCAGCTCGGGTATATCGTTTATGGGCCTCGTGAGGTCCGATGGTTGTGTATTAGTATTCCTCTGTTGAGGCGAGCTGGCTAGACACGAGGGAGCTGGTGATGGTGACATCGAAAATAAAGGGCCTATGACAGCGAGAAAGGGACCTAATCCCACCGACGAGTTGGATGGTCGTGCAATACCGGGAGAGGGTAGCTGACGGGATGACGGGGAAAGCCCCAGTGACGTGCTTGGCGCGACAGAACACTTAAACTGAGCGGGGGGCGATGTCGACAGCCCAGGATAGACGGGGGACTGGTCATCATCCGTTGGACCAGCGCTGAACTCAGCGAATGTACCGCCACATCGCCGGTGCTCATGTAAAATCCTAATTTCTTCCGGGGACAAGACGTTCAGCAAAGGGTGGTCATCGTCCTGCGGTGGACACGGGAGGCACGTCACGGCTGCAGTTGATGATGAAGGTGGGCAGGATGTAAGCACAGTGGACAATGTGTGCATTGAAGATGTAGGCTGTAGCTGCGGGGAGATACTGTCAAACTCAGTGCTTGACTGAAGGCTGCTGATGGATGAACTGGCGTCACTGAGGTGTCTATCATAGGTGGAGTGACCATGATAGGAGGAAGAGGTTGGTCGAGGAATGGGCTGCTCGAGAGATAGGGATGGTGGCAGGAGCAGCGGAGGGTGTCTTCATATGCAACACCTTACCAACAATCGATCAAGTCCTCCGAGGAAACGCGACCTTGCGTCTCCGAGGCGAGTGCTTGACTCGGACCTCATTCTCGACCAGATCGATATCTGGATCACGTCGGCCGTAACAGACGTATGACCAGAAGTGATAGAAACAGCCGTGCTCGATCTCGTGAGGTGGTGGCCCTGTTTCCCAAGCGAAGAACTGTGGTGGTCGCTGCATTAATATTCGGTGACATCAATGGTGGATCAACCAACGTACCAGCCCAGTCCACGCCTGTGCAATCCGGGCTCGCTCTTGCCCCCGCCATGGTCCGTGGTGATTGTGTGGTTTCTGTATGGGACGACCATTCAAATATTTACGACGGCACGAACTGCGCACCACAACGGTACTCACATTGACGAAGAAACCGTCCACATCATGGTGCTAAATACATAATCTGTTAGATACTGAAATAGAAATGAATAGGAGAGACGACTATATACCTCAGTGGAATCCCCGTCTGTACCACCTGTCCCTTCGAAGTAATCCTGTTTTTGTGTAGTCTAACCCCCGCGACGCTGCATAAAGGCTTGGAGCATTCGATCGACTCGACCCCGAACTTGTTGTCTGCTATGAGTTGCAGAGGCAATGGATTGGGAGCGGGAGTGAACCCACGATCGGTGGCATGATCTTGATGGGAGTCCTGCTGTGTCGCGCTATCCTTTAGGGTGAGCTCTTGGGGAGTGGGATCCGGCTGCGGGTTTCAACTAGCGTTAGTACGACAGCTAGTGACACTGAAAAGATGGTCTCTTACAACTACAGAACATTTTGCTTGTCCGATTTCAGCGGTCCCAACATCACGCGTGATATCGTTATTGGGTGGTAAACTATGCGTCGAGGTAAAGGAGATAGCTTCGTAACGACTCGGATCTGGCCGGGGTTGCATCTGCCCAGAAGTAGGTCACGACGTTAGCGAGTAACAAGAAACGATGCGATAAACACACCTTATTTTCTCCATCTTTCTGCTTGCGCGTGAACATGTTATGTTACCGAACTTGTGCGCGCTCTTCTGTGGAGGTTCGTGTTCCGGAAGTGGAGCCTGTACAGGTTGTATGAGCATATAAATGACTATAGAGAGAATGTCACGAACCCGAGGCGCATCGCCAACGAAGAAGTGACTGCACAGTGGGTCGCATGCGTTGTCAGCGAGAGGTACTACTGCGGAGTACTGAAGAAGGACTGAGAGCGGGTTGAAAGTTAACATGACGGAAGACTGACATCGAGGTAGGGATGCTGACTCGCTGGGATGCCTTTTCAATGCGGTCGCTTCCTGCGTTGGGGTGCGTGAGGTAACAGGACAGGTGAAAACATGGACACGTACTGCATCATTCAATGTAGTGGGTGTGTTCTCGAGGATCGAAGGAGGGAAGATGCCTTTCAAGTTCCAGATGCGAACCTTGCTGTCGTTTGCCCCAGTGACGAGATGACTGTCATTAGGTGAGATTGCCGTGGAAATTCACGCCGCTGTCGTGATGAAGAGGGAATGATTTACTGTTGTGTAGTCGAGTCCCAGAGACGGACTGTGTGGTCGCACCACGCAGACGCAATGAATTTGCCTTTGCGTGAGACTGCGATCGATTCCACGGTGTTAATGGCGTGGTCCTTCCATTCCGCGAGTAGTGAGCCAGTGGATGAATCGATGGATTTGATGGAAGCATCCCAACACCCGGTGATGCAGATGAGTGGCTGGCCAATGACAGTGGCCATTGGTTGTCCATGCGAGTGAAACTGCATCCAAAGTTTGATCTGCGGGATGAGCAGTTCGTTGGAGTCGCTTTGCCAGATTCGTATTTGACTCTTCCGAGTCTAGGCGCAACCAGCAATCTGAATCTGGTTTGCCATTTGGTGCCAGTGATATGATGTACGCGGACCGAGAGAACCGCGTCCGTGTTTCCTGTGAGCTTTGCAAGTCGTTCTCCCGTTGTCGCGCTCCATACTTGAATCACCGTGTTGTCCTTTGATCCACTCACAAAAACCCTCGCCGAATCCAGGGAGAAATCCAACGAGTACACTGTATGCGAGTGCCCCTCCAACTCGTCCACTTTTTCGTGGGTCGTTCAAACATTCCAAAGTGTGACCTTCTTATCCCACCCCCCAGTCGCTATCCATTGTCCGTCACTTGAGGCAGCGATTGCCAACACCCAACGTTCCTCCTTCATCACTGTCTCCACCCCACCACCGTCTTCTACCCTCCATGCCCAAACACTGCCGTCGGAGGAGCCACTGATGACCCGGTTGCCATCCATCAAAAGCACCACTGAGCGTATCCAATTTGTATGACATGCCTCTAACGCGCCAGTACCCATTCCTCGCCCTTTCGTAGAGCCGATCCATGTCTATCTGCGATGTGAACAGAAGGGGAGAGTGGGTGAAGGTGTGTTTCAGGACAGGCTTAATGTACGCCGTGTTCGTCTCTTACCCTCACTAGCTTGCATCATGTTCACATCAGGCCACGACCACGCAGCCTCCTGGTGGCTTCGGCGCTAATCCTCGTCATCTATGTATGCCGAGTAACGTCCATCCACCCAAGGTTCGGTATGATGGACTCTTGCGATCACAACCAACCATCGACGTCGAAGGCGTTCTGCAATCCCTGGCAATCTTCAAGGGGGGAATCGCTGTCCGCGTTGCAGGTGGCAGAAAGGTTGCCCATGTCTCGGGCCATTCCATGCCAGATACCGCGCCGAGTCCGCTCACTGGTGAATCAAATGCGGGATGTGCTGTGGGTTCGGTTCTGGGAGGCGAAGTAGCCTCGTCGGTCGCTGATGCTCGAGCGGCATTAGAAGATGATTCTATCACCAAGGGCGTTCAGTTGCGAGGAATTATATGAGCGACCGTTCGGGTAGCTTGCAGGTCAAGAAAGGATCGAATTCAAATCGGACTTGAAGTCAAGCTGTTCGGGAATCGAGATGAGAGCGCGCTGAAGGGTGAGTTCTAGAGGTGGATATGATCCGGGGTAGCAGGACGATTAGTCATAGAAGATATCTGACAGACAGACCCGACACACTCGACCCGCTCGAGGAGAGGCATAGCTCGACAGTCGTCCCAGTCAAGACTCCATATGTGTACGTAACTGCACATTTGGTGCCTAGTTGGTTCACTTCCACCAACACAATCATGATGACGTCGTTCAGGTCCAAGCCCCTTGTACTCAGCAATACGCTACGTGACTTCGCTCTTCTGCGTGTATCCAATGTGGATGTGTCAAGTCTCCTTCCTGCAGGGACATCCACTAGAGCTGCTATAGAGTGTCCTGAGCTTTCAAGATCCGCGGGGAGCTCCCACGAATCCGTGGATGAAGTCCGAGCAGCGTTGAAGGTTTATAACAATGAGAAACTGCAGAAAAGCGCGCCGAGGTGCAGAAGGTGCAGGGAGAACTTGACGAGATTCTGAGAGGACTGTCTTGAGGTCAGTAAATTTCAAGTAGAGGTTTATGTATATCATGCTCAAGAACTAATATATAGACCTCGCATACTCTCCACGAGCCCGTTCGCATACGTCTTTAGGGAATGTGTGATAAGGCCTGGACAGACACTATACTCATCATGATCACGCCCTGTCTTTTGCCTGTGTTTGGCACAGGTCGTGAATCGCTTGATTGAAGATACGGTTCGTTAACCACCTCGGATCCCACCTTAACATTTCAGTCTCTTGACCTCGTGCTTATTATTAGCTATGTGGTGAAAGGGCAGTAAAGCAACGTTTACGGACATAACTCCCCAGCACTCCGGTGCGAAATGGAAGGAAATGGACTTATCGATCTCCCACTATCGACAACGATTTCATATCTTTGGGCTTACCAACTCCGAAGTAGCTCATGGTCTTGCAACGAGATTATCACGCAAACGTCGCAAAGGGCACGCCTTCTGGGCGCTTATTTGCAGTTCTTGTGCAGCGTTTGAAGGTGAGAACACCCTACGAGTTCAAAGCTAGCAGCCTTCAACTTATCTTTCGACGCAAAGCCACTTGAAGCACTCCCCCAACGCCAGAACATTCGATACTGACCAAAGCAGACAATCGGTTGAGGTAGGAGTTTGACTTAGGTTAAGACACGAATGACTGACGGTCCCTCAAGCATGTCGACGAAGTTAATTCGTAACGTTGTTGTGGCGGGAGAAACTGGAGTCGGGAAGAGCTCTTTTATCAATCTCGTACTTGGGTCCGACAAGGCTAAAGCAACGAATGATGTTCGCGGCGTCACTCTCGAAACGGCATGCTTCTCCTGGGAGGTGGATGATACTCATACGTTCCGCCTTTGGGATACCCCTGGCCTTGGTGAGGGCACATCCGGGAGTGTGTCTCCAAAACGTGCACAAGATGCGTTGCGATCGCTGTTCACCGCGTTAGACAGGGGTGCCGGCGTCCACCTCTTGATAGTCTGTATGCGCGGAATTTCCAGGATCATCGAGAGTATGAAACAGACGTACGACGCTATCCTCGCGATCCGCAACAAAATTTCTCCTGCAACCCGTGTCATTGCTGTCATCACCGAGCTGGAGAAACGATCAACCGTACCAGATGTATTATCTTCCATGGAGAAGTGGTGGAAGAGCAACGCAGGAGGGCTCTCTGATCAGGGAATGGAGTTCTCCGCCCACGCTTGCATCACAACTGTGAATGACGACTGTCACCCCCCGATAGATGGGCGTCGCTCTCAGTGCCGAGAACTCGTGCGCGACATCATTCGTAACTACTACGTTCTGCCGCGCCACGTCCCCTCAAAGGACCTCCAGATCATGTTATTCGGGGAGACAGGAGTGGGGAAAAGCTCCCTCGTCAATCTCCTTGCAGGAGAAGCGATCGCAGATGTCTCGCCAGACTCTGTCGCTTGCACGATGCACTCTAAGGAGTACCAGTTTCATGTCGGCCCCACCAGCATTCGCCTCTGGGACACTGTTGGCTTGGAAGAGCCCGAGAAGGCCGCCAATGGCTACGTAGGCGCCATTGAGAAGGCTATTGATCTCATCCAAAGGTTGAACGAGACGGGTGGCATCAGCCTGTTTCTGTTTTGTATACGCGGGAATCGGGTTACCGCAACCATGCAGAGTAACTACTAGGCTATTCTATGAAGTCCTCGGCAAGAAGCAAGTTCCTATCGCGCTCGCCGTTACCCACCTGGAAGGAGAGACAGAGATGGAGAAATGGTGGAATCGGAATGTCAAGAAACTGGAAAAGAGCGGTATTGTCGTTGCTGGGCATGCATGTCTGACGACATTGGAAGACAACCCGAAGTACTCCAGGTCGAGAGAGGCATGCAAGATCTTCTCTCCCAGTACGATCGCCAAACGAAGTTTACGATGCCCTCAGAGGCTTGGATCGGCAGACTGTTGAAAGGATTGCGTTCGCTGGCAGCGGACAAGCTATTTCCAAAGGCAAAAGACTTGACTAATATCTTGACAAAACGTTGCCATCTGGATGCTGAGGTGGCCCAACGCGTGGCGGCTTGCATAGACTCCCGCGATGTTTAGATGCTCTTTCGAAATATCACTTCCCGCGCCTTGGTATTATATATTCGCGCTGGTCATGCTGTTTCGTTCTGTTCATATGAATGCGTGTGTATGTCGTCTAGGCCGCTGCTGGCTCAGCGTACATGCAGTGGATAAACTACTACCTCCTTTACAGACAAGGTCTTCGGAACGTCACATGCCGATTTCGAATCCACAACTCTATTCGTTATATCTTCTTCAGGTTCCACATTGTCGCAGTGAGTCTTTCAAGTATAGAGACTAAGTTCTATTCGTTGCGTACTCTTCTATCTAGTCTCGAGCCCGACTACCACCTCGTGTTGTATATCACCTGCAATAGAATGTAGCTTAGTTGAACTGAGCTTTCGCCGGGGCTGGATGAAATTAAGATGGGAAAGAGCCGACGAATAAGCTCGCGTGGATAGGATCATATGGTGTAAGAGGATTGAATCGGAAGACCTGCCGATCATGCGGACTCGGTGGAGAAGCCCAAGCGCAGTTGAGTAGAGCTGAATCGTCTCGGATGTTGCCTGAGGAAGGGTGGCTCCCGGTCACCGGAACTCGTCAAATCCGGGTCTGTGTTTGGTGGATAAGGTTGTAGGATTCGGAGGGTAAACAAAGAGCGGAGCCACCCGGACGTCGATTGGAGCGTGAAAGAGTGCACGCGAAAGTGAACAAAGGTCCTTTGAGACAAGGACGAGTCGAGCATGTCTGCCGGTCTAGGGAGTCAAAAGCTGGGTAAGTTGCCGGTTCGTTTCTGGGAGTTGGGGGAACTCAAATCTTCTTGGCGTCTAGTCTGCGTTTGCGAGGAAAACAAGTGAGGAGCATGGATTAGCGTTCTAGATTGTTGTCAGACATACATACTCTAAGCATGTCATATATATATATATATATATATTTAAATTCAATTTCTGTCCCGGTGGGGTGCGCTACCCTATGGAGGACAATACTGAGCTAGGTACTAAAGCCGAGGGCTTCCGTGCCCACCCGCGTCCCAACCCTGCAAATGCCCGATGAGCGAGCTTAAGGCTCCCCGTCGGTCCCAACCGTTCCCTCCGGTGGTTTTAGATGCCAGGTCTTCTAACCAGCGGGGTCCTTTTCGCGAACTGCGAAGTTTTTGTGGTGAGCTTGCGTGGTCTATAGTAACAATAAGCAGGACATGTTCACTGGCATTTGGCTTCAAAGTCGGAGGAACCGGGCAGGATCTCTCATATTTGGTACAGCACAACTTCAAGTTGGAGGCGTTGCTGCCAGTGGTCAGCTGCCGAAGCAGTCTGAGCCAGCAAATTTATGTAAAGTTTACAACTCAGCAATGCTCGCTCTTCTGCTACATCCGACGTGGATTCTCGAGCCTTCTTCCTCCAGAAGTATCAACTACCAGGTCACGAGACAGTCTCCTGAGCCGTCAAGGATGAGATCGATGAGACCCGAGGAACGTTGACGGGTTTGCAATAGAAGTTCGAACTGCAGAAGGAGCACGCTGAGGTGCAAAGTGTGCGGGGGACTACCGTGCGGTAATAGGTGGGGGTTCGGATCGTAGTCGTGCCAGTGTTCAAGAACTAATGTACGGACGCAGACCGCGTGCTTAAGCGCTTGTTTTGAAGCTATGGTGCTCTTGACTCTGTTACATAAAACTTGACCCAGTGCATATTATTGACTGTTTTGGTGATGGCAGTTTAATGGTGATTCATTGGTCAATTTTGGATAGCATGATCACGGCCTCGACCATACTAGATCCCTGAGATCTAGCGATGAAGCCTATCCATGGACATAAGGCAAAGCGCTGGGTGAATGGTGACGGATCATATATCGATCATATCGATCTACCCATCGTATCTTGTGGCCTGCCCACCGCAAAGTATCCCGCGTTGTGCTTAAAAGTGAGGGTTCCTACGAGTTACGAGTCTACTCGCAGTTGAAATCATTATTTGACCAAAGCCAATTGAAGCACTTACTTCCCTGATAGCAGAATAATCTGTGATAGCCAAAATCAATCAGTCCAGGTAGGAGTTCGGCCTAGGTGAAGACATGGCAGCGTCTGACGCTCTCTCAAGCATGGTACCGAAGTCAATTCGCAACATCGTCGTTGCAGGAGAATGCGGAGTCGGGAAAAGCTCCCTTATCAATCTCGTAATCGGGTCGGACAGCGCTACTACAGCGAACAATGTCTGTGGCGTCACTATCGAAACGACATGTTACGACTGGGAGATCAATCATGCTCAAACGTTCCGTCTTTGGGATACCCCCGGCCTGGCAGAGGGCTCGTCTGGGAGTGTGTCTCCAAAACGTGCACAGGATGCGCTACGATCGCTGCTCATGGAATTGAACAAGGGTAACGGCGTCCACCTCCTGATAATTTGCATGCGAGGAACGCCTAGGGTCATCAAGGGCATGAAGCAGACCTACGACACCATCCTCAGCATTCGTGACAAAGTCTCTCCCGAAATTCGTGTCGTTGCTGTCGTCACTGAGCTGGAGAGATACTCCACAGACACAGATACGGTAGCTTCTATGGAGGAATGGTGGAAGAGAAACTCGGAGGGGCTCTCCCAATATAACATGACGTTCTCCGGCCACGCTTGCATCACAACTTTATCCGACGACTGCTATCCCCGCATAAACGGACGTCGCGATCAGTGCCAGCGACTCGTGCGCAAGCTCATCGTTGACCAGTCCCTCCCACCGCGCTGCGTCGCATCAAAGGAGCTCTGCCTAGGCGAAGACATGGAGGTAGTTAACACTCTCTCAAGCATGTCGACGAAGTCAATTCATAACGTCGTTGTCGCGGGAGAAATTGGAGTCGGGAAAAGCTCCCTTATCAATCTCGTGCTTGGGTCCGACAAGGCTACTGCAGCGAATGATGTTTGCGCCGTCACTCTCGAAACGGCATGTTTTACCTGGGAGGTGGATGATACTCATACATTCCGTCTTTGGGATACCCCTGGCCTTGGTGACGGCACATTTGGGAATATGTCTCCAAAACGTGCACAAGATGGGCTGCGATCGCTGTTCACCGAGCTAAACAAGGGAGCCGGCGTCCAGGTCCTGATAATCTGTATGCGCGGAATTTCCAAAGTAACCAAGAGTGTGAAGGAGACCTACGACAGTATCCTCGCGATCCGTAACAAGGTCTCTCCTGCAACCCGTGTCATTGCCGTCATCACCGAGCTGGAGAAACAATCGTCCGCACCAGATGCATTATCTCCCATGGAGAAGTGGTGGAAGAGCAACGCAGAAGGGCTCTACGATCGGGACATGGAATTCTCTGCCCACGCTTGCATCACGACTGTAGGTGACGACTGTCACCCCCCGATAGATGGGCGTCGCTCTCAGTGCCAACAACTCGTGCGCAACCTTCTTCGTAACTACTACATCCTGCCGCGCCACGCCCCCTCAAAAGACCTCCAGATCATGTTATTCGGGGAGACAGGAGTGGGGAAAAGCTCCCTCGTCAATCTCCTTGCAGGAGAAGCGATCGCAGATGTCTCGCCAGACTCTGTTGCTTGCACCATGCACTCTAAGGAATACCAGTTTCAAGTTGGTCCCACCAGTATTCGCCTCTGGGACACCGTTGGTCTGGAAGAGCCCGAGAAGGCTGCCGATGGCTACGTAGGCGCCATTGAAAAGGCTATTGATCTCATCCAGAGGTTGAACGACACGGGTGGCATCAGCCTTTTTCTGTTCTGTATACGCGGGAATCGGGTTACCGCAACCATGCAGAGTAACTATAGGCTGTTCTTTGAAGTCCTCGGTAGGAAGCAAGTTCCTATCGCGCTCGCCATCACCCACCTGGAAAGAGAGACAGATATGGAGGATTGGTGGGATCGGAATGTCAAGAAGCTGGAAAAGAGCGGTATTGTCGTTGCTGGGCATGCATGTCTGACGACATTGGAAGGCAACGAGAAGTACTCCAGGTCGAGAGAGATCATGCAAGATCTTCTCTTGCAGTACGATCGCCAAACGAAGTTCACGATGCCATCAGAGGCCTGGATCGACAGAGTGTTGAAAGGATTGGGTTCGCTGGCAGCGGATAAGCTATTTCCAAGGGGAAAGGACTTGATTAATATCTTGACGAAACGTTGCCATCTGGATGCTGAGGTGGCACAACGCGTGGCGGTCCGCATAGAGTGCAGCTATATTTAGACACTCTTTCGAGATATCACTCCCCGCGCCTTGCTACCACGTCTTCATGCTCATGCTATTTTGTTCCCTTCATGCGCATGCGTACTTATGTCGTCTTGTACAGGCAAGGTTTCAGAACGTTACATGCCGATTCCGAGTCCACAGTCGTCGGTTGTCCTTACCTTACTCTCGGTTTTTTTTTTGCCTGGCCTCGGAAGATGTAGGACGTCTCGCTGTCCAAGTGTGTCTTGTACTAGTATAAGCTACAGATTCCTTTCACTGGTTTCCTTCGTCTTACTCTTTTTCATTCTCTGTTTCTTCCTTGTTCTCCTTAGTCGTAGTCCTCTGTGCCGATTCCTCGATAATTCTATTCGTTCCGTCCTCTTCTATCTAGTCCGAGCCCGACCATCACTTCAGGTTGTATATCACTTGCGATAGAATGTAGCTCAGTCGAACCGAGCTTTCGGGGAAATGGGAATCCGTGCGCTTGCAAGACTCGTTCTGCGAGTTCATAGGATTGTCGACCGTGGCCTGAGACCAGATCTGAGATTACTCCTACGTTCGGCTAGTAGCAAGTTTCCAACAGGGGCCCGTTGACTGTTAAATCCTACCACTGGCAGCAAGAGAACTCATGCTGTCACTGTACACAGTTTTTCCAACGAGGTATTTTGAAGGCCAGAAGACGATATACGTGCAAATACCGATGAGCAGCGGCAACGCATCAAACACGTAGAAGAAGACTTTATAAAGTGAGATATGAGCGACATCGAGAACGAGTTGAACATGCCTAGGCGCACCTTCGTGCGTCGCGAGATAATTACCACCGCCAATCGTCTGGGCAAGTTCGGTTACGCGATAGATGCAACGGACCTGAAACGAGGCCAATTTGTAAATTCCCGATTTTCTGTGGAAAATGAAGAGAACGCATATAATATCATGACCCACCATGAACATGGCAGAAGAGAAGATAAGCGTCCTAAGCACGATACCCCACGGCTCCTTAGATGGCCGGACGCCACCCTTGACAAGCCTTCGATAGGCATGGACAAGCAGCATGATGAACACAGCAAACGAGATTGTCTGAAGAGTGAGACCCAAGAGCAAGGTATCAGTTCCAATCCTGTTGTTCGTCGGATCTGTAGATGCCGCCAGGCCTCCTCCGCCACCCTGCATGTAACGCGCGTGTCAGCTGATTTATTTGTCGATGGAGGAATCGACTTTACCTGTATGAGGAACGTCGCAACATCACTGAGGACGAGGTACTGGGCAACTCTGTCTGATTTTGTCAAATAGTACTTGCGATCTACGCATTTCATCATGAAACAGCCGTAGAGGATATAATTAAACGCCAGATATGCAGCAGGTAAAAGAATGGTGAAGAGCTGCTCAACTCGAAATATCGAGAGAGATTCCGGGTACATTGCCGCAAGGATACGCATGAACAAACAGAAGGACATAGCTGGTCAGAAGGATCAGGTACATCTGTGAGCACATCTGACAAGAGACAAACCCGCGCTCCCGATAGGAAGACAGAGCCCCCACCACGTTCGGTGGACAAAGACATGATCAAAGAGGAATAGGCTAGCAAGCATATATAGGGTTGCAGCCACACCTGCAGCCGGCTTGCTTGGGTGGTAGTCTGAAATGGACGTCGGCAGGTATTCAGGGAACAGGTGATGTTACTTGCTGGATACTATGTTCTCCTTGTCCGGATTTGCGTGTTGTGTTTCGGGGGTGCCTGGGGAAATCTGAGGGGCATGTCGGGGAAGGAGTGGAAAAACGATAGCTGCAACAGAACCTGCAATCAGCGCAAGACTCATCAGGGAAAGGTTGCGCATTTTAATGCAAGACGCTACAAAAGAGCGGAGGAAAACAAACAGCTGAGGGTAGATGTCCAGACGGGGTGCTTTGTCTCAACCAAGGCACCTGCCTTTAATAGGATACTCATCTGAGGCTACGTAGACAGCGAAGTGTCACCGACAGCTTCTCTGCTGTCAAATTCACAGCAAGAACGGTGGCAAACGCACATGTTTTCCTCCATCGAACTCTTCGAAATGTCGGACCAAATATGGGAGCTGAACGAAAAGCGGCGAGCAGAAGGACAAGATGTTGAAAAGCTTTACTGTCTTTCTGTTCCCTGTCAGTGCCTCGGTTGGTTTATTGACACATCATGTGTCGTTATGCCTATGTCGACAGTCAGTAAGAACTGATTGCTGGTCTCCGCGGGGAGCCGCTGATGGGCCGATGTGACTCACACACATGCCGTAAGGATCCTGTCTCCAGCTACGATGGGCAAACTTGAGGCGAACCTTGTAACATTGACTACGATCAACATGTGGAGAAAATCCTGCGTCTCGTTGCTCTCGTACGTGCGCGCGTGTTGAAGTAAAGCAGACTTACTGGTGTCAAACTCAAGCCTTTGTGGAGGAATTTGAGAGTTCCCCGGGAAAGGTCTAAGCAATCTTGACTACAAATGCATACAGCTCTATGTAGCCGTGTTCACCCTGTGATCATTCTCGCCCGAGCCTACAACGCTCGACGAGAATGACCGTAGGGTGAACACGTCAGATGGCTTCAGATTTGGGGAAAGTTGTTCGGGTGTGTCCGAGGACGCGCTGCTAATTACTGTAAACGATATATAAGTCATAAATCAGCTGCGGTCGCGTTCCAGCATTAACCTTACAATCTGCCAGACGTGGTCCTTGATTCAGATGCTGAGCCCCATGATAATTGGCGCATCCGCCAGTGGCCCGGGTGTGAATTTCCAGGCCAGCTAGCCATGTACTACTAGTAAGCTCTGAGTCTGAGCTACAGTTTGAAGCCTTCTCCTTTAGGAATCCAGCGCGCGGACTTAGAATTCACAAAAATTAAGTTTGGTTCGTGCAACTTCAATCTGCTCCATATGTTGACTGTTCTGCAGCTCAGAAGAACACTCGTTAGCCCGGGCAGTAACGTCTCGTTATGCTGTGTTCACACATCTTCCGTTTTACTGGCCGGAGGACCTCGAACAACGAGGAAATTTAAACGCAGTGCAAAACCAGGTGAGCAAATGCATCTCCCGCAACACCAAGAAACAAGGCTGAGCACTATCGTGGCATTGGCTGGTTGATCGAAAATAGTGTCTTCATCCAGGTCTCGCCTCGCCAAGTCGCTACAACCCACAGGCAAAGCAAAGAAACTCGGGTCATTGCACATAGCTCCAACTCCTCGTCCATCCTTCACCAGAGATGATGCCCCACATAGCGGCAGAACGCCGAAGGAACAGTCCGCTCCTGCCAGGCGGAGCCCCTCTCCAATACCTAGTCTCCCAGGGAGGCCTCGGAATAGAGATGCTCCGCGCTTGAGTGCAGATCAAAAGAGCTTTGCTATCCTGGCGCATTCAGAGCGCACAGAACGACGAGCAGCAATAGAGAAAACACGTCGCACTTCCCCGAATCCACTGGAAGAACAATTCGACCTTTCTGCATCGTCTTCGCCTGCTGGTGCTCTCCCCACCCACTTCACTTCTCCGCCATTACTTCCTGGTTTGCTGCAGAGCCTCCGAGAGACTCTCGGCGGAGATGCTACCCCAACTGCGATCCAGGCGCTTTCTTTGAAGCATCTTTTCAAGCGACCTGACTTGGAAGCGAGGTGGAAGGAGTACCTGCTTGCTAGTGAGACGGGGTCCGGGAAGTCGATAGCCTACTTGCTGCCGCTCCTTCAAGACCTGAAACGCATTGAATTCGAAGGCTCTTCACGCAAGTCGTCATCGAGGTCACTTAACCCCCGTGCTTTGATACTTGCACCTACCCACGAGCTATCGCGTCAACTAGCTGGGTTTGCGAAGAACCTCTCGCACGTTATCAAGCTTCGTGTAATGTGTGCCTCTCGAGCAAACACCCAGAGTACCGCCCGGAACAGCAGAACCGCATCCAGGATGAAGGCAACCGTGGAGGACGTATTTGATAATGGCGAAAATGGAGAGATGACGACTAGGAGCGGAGGTCGCTCGTCGCATGAGGTTGACTTGCTTGTCGGAACTCCCATGAAACTCCTGGAGCTAGAGAGAGGGAAAGGCTGGAACTGGGAACAAAGAGCACGAGAAAGGGCTTTGCAAATCAGTGCCAAGAGCGGCGAGGACCCGATCGCAGCGCAGGAGCATGCTGACCCTGCGCGGAAGTTTTGGGTAGACGAGCCTGAAATGGGCCTGGAAAATGTTGAATGGGTAGTTGTTGATGAGGCAGATGTTCTATTTGGTATGTCTTGGACGTTCCTGTTCTTTGCCAATCATGACTCAATTGTCGTATCTCCAGATGCTGACTTTGAGGAGTCGACACGTAAGCTCCTGGCCGACATTGCCTCGGCAAGAGGACATCCTGTCCCCGTTTTACCAGTGTCTTCTCTCTCTCATCAAGACAGACGACCGACGCCTGATTCCCCACAGCCGATATCATACCCATTCAACTTCCTACTCACCAGCGCCACCATTCCAAACTCCCTCAGCAATTATCTCTCCACCTACCATCCGACATTAGTCCGGCTGGCCTCGCCTAAGCTACACCACCTCCCCAGCGCGTTGCGGACACAACATGCCAAGTGGACGGGCGGAAATAAGGATGCGGATATCGAGCGCCGAATTCGACGCGTATGGGCAGAAGACGCCCTTGTTCATGCTAAAAGCGCAATTCCGGGTACCAGTCCAGTCAAGCTATCCAAAATCATCGTATTTTGCAATAAAAGAAGCAAAGTCGAGCAGCTCAGTGATTTCCTAGGCAACCGTGGTATCAATTGTGTGGCGTTGACGGGCAACGCGGATAGTCGGAAGCGCGGTAACAATCACCACTTGGATGGGTTTTTGAAGTCTAGCAACTCCTTGACTATCTCGGCTTCTCAAACTTTGGAGAAAGCTCGAGCTCTGAAGGGGACCTCGTCAAATCCGGCTGTCACCCCCATGTTCTCATTACGACATCTCTACTGTCCCGTGGCTTGGACTTCAGCCCCGAGATCAAGCATGTGTTCATCGTCGACGAACCTCGTAATATGATTGATTTCTTACATCGTGCCGGGAGAACGGGACGCGCTGGAGAAGCAGGAAACGTAGTTGTATTTGGGCGCGGAGAGGGACGTGGGAGCGGGCGCACGGAGGATATGAGAAAGAGGGTTAGCGCGTTGATGGCGTAGATGGTTGACAACCGTTATTGATCCTGCAATCTTAATCCTTCCATCCACCTCATGCTAAGCCGCGCCGACTCCGATCGGAAGCAAAACACAGCACGACTATTGGTTTCCATGCTCTTGTATGAAGTGAGGACACATCTATATGTTATAGAATTCGCCAAGGTGGTAGAAACATGTGTGTACCAATTCGAGCTGGATTGAAAACTGGTTCAGTGGCGCGCAGCAAACCCCACTGGATGTGACATCAATGTACTCGATTGATGCAGTGTATTTCAACTCCCGCTAAGTCATCTCCTCACGTACATTACAACATTGTCACATCGTCCACGCCAACTTCGGTGCCAGTGTACGGACCTTGCCACACGCCGCACCGAAGCAGCTTATGGTGAAGTTTTGCCGATACTTCCCCCTCCGCAGCTTCGCTATGATCATCCCGAAGGAACTCGCGATCGGTGCCTTGGGAATATGCCAGTCAGCCGGGTCAGACCTTCAGCTTCAGGGATGGCAACGATCGACTGATCGATCGAGTACTTGGTCATGATCATTTCCGTTAACCCGAAGTTTCGAAAGGGTAATCGTTTCCTGGCGTTTCCTTCCAGTTCCTCCAGAATCCAACCTGGGTGCTGAGCGCTGAGCACTGAGTACTGAGTGTCCACTGCGCGTCGAGCACGCGCACGGGTGACAAGTTAGTGTCATGCGTCTTCCATAATCCATTTCATGGCTGCCGCACGCCCGGGGAACCGATACATTGCCGAAAGTCATTTTATCTACCACGTGTTTGGCGTTTCCACCACGTGTTTGATGTGCTGCACCAACTACAGTACTAGTATTCCCCTCCATCCGCGTATCTAGGCGCTCATTGAAGCATTTTTTTTTCGCTCAGGGCAAGTGCCACTGGGCAACGGGTACACCGTGATATTGTCCACCAGCCAAAACTCGCGAAACGGTCACTTAACTCTTTCGTGATTTGAAGGGCCATTCTGACAGTCTCCAGAGTCACCATGCTCATTGCGGAATCAGTCTTCTTGGGCCATCGCGTAGGTTTTTTCCACACGGATCCGCGATTTCATCTCTTTGTTTCCATCACGCCGAGCTGACAGCGCCATATATCCGAAACTTGGCAGTGGAAATGGCATTGACTCTGATACCAGCTTCGAGTTCTTTTCCTGATTAGGTCTCCGTTGGCTGAGATGACTCGCCGTATGAGTGGAATGATTACCTGCTGTTACGAGCGCGCCACGCTGCACAGCAGGAACAAATGTCATCAGAAACAGAGTTGAGTTCATTCCAGATTAATTGGCAAACAATCAGGTATCTGATCAATCTTTGCAATATTTTTTTTTGGTAACGGCGCTCAGTCTGCATGGCCGAAAGGTTGGAGTTTCCACAATTTCGTAAGTACGTGGCTCTGATCAAAGGAAAATAACAACAAGAACAGATGCTGTCACTGCAGATGCAGGGTTGAACTTTGTCGAGATCCTTAGAGGAGTAAAACCGGCGGCAAGAACCCTCACAGTCGGCTCGATCACAAAAAGCTTTAAAAGGGTCACCGGCTACTACATTGGGGGGTCGAAGCGGCTTGCGATGCCCTCGCGACATACTGTACCTGGCTCCCGGGCACCTTGGCATGCCAGAAATATTGAACTTTGACAAGAAAAGATTGGAGCTCTTCCTTCCTTCCGCGGGTCCTGGTCAAATTAATATTTGAATACGGTACGGTTGCGGTTGCGTGGGAGTTTTAATGATTTGGATAGACGCCATCCTATGAATTATCCGGTGGAGGTCGTCGAGATTTCACTTGACCACATAACCTCGCACCCGAATTGACCAGAGTTGGATCAAGTGGATCTCGCAGCGGGTGAGAGTTTGACCCTTGATTCGTGTGTACCAGAATCCTAATTTTTATTTTTTGAAGAGAATTTTCAGCTCAACTACCGAAGACATATAAAGGTCGACCAGATTCCAATGATGCTCCTCATTCACACTTCAAGCTTCAGCAACGGGAATACATCGTTGTCGGCCTGTCTTATCAATGACTCCCCCGACGTTCCCTTTTCGTTCGACCTCTGGCATCGCCTTTGAGGATGACTTCCACGGTCCAAACGTCTCTTATCTCCGGGAGATGTCCAGCACCGCAGGGAGCCACACATGTGATGACGGTCAATCTGACATGCAGTCCTTCGATTGCTATTCTACTCTCGTTGCAAATAATCGCGGTGACTCTATGAAGTACGTGACGCCCTGCACACCTGTCAACGATATCATTGACCATCTTTTCGTGCATCAGCGTCTGTCAACCGCTGCCAATGCTGCCTAATACACCGATTGTTCGTGCGGGATTTTCTGTGGCGGAGAGCTCCACCGACCCACGGTTTCGCCCTCTTTACAACCATGACCTTGCACCTGGTGTGCGTGCCAATGTTTATCGTCCACCAAGCTACCTGCATCAGCCGCAAGACGTATTAGCCACATCTCACCAGGTGACTGGGGAGGGGCCAGCACCCCGCGCCCATGGTGTATACCCATATTTGTATCGGCCAGCCGAACAGGAAATTCGTCCCGTCCAAGCCCCGCCCTCTTTCACACATGTCCCGCACTACCGAGCAAATTTCCAACATCGTCAAGCTCCAGCGAACTCTCCCGCCTTTATGCGGCATCAAACATCAACCCATCCCGATCATGCTATAGGTGCCATAGGCCCGGTAATTGTAAACTACTTCCCTGTCCCCAACCCCATGCCGGCAGCACCTTTTGGTAGCTTCGCAGGGAGCCCGTCGATGTCTCCCCATCCACCCCCAGATCCACCAGCCTCCCCAGCTGACTCGAATAGCCCAGCTTCCAATGCCCTTCCGACATCGCCTATCCCTGCCAGTGTGTGGGTAGCAGCTCTCCCTGTCGCACCTTGCTGAGTGGAAACACCAGAGAACTACGCAGTCACCTGAAGCGTGTCCACCATTTCAGTGCCACCGGAAAGCAGTACCATAGGTGTCTGTGGGCGGGGTGCACGCGGGATCTGCAGCGGGAGAGCATCCCGCGCCACATCGTATCTTGTCACCTGAGGGTGAAGGTGCGATGCGTTGCGTGCGGCTTGGAGCTCTCTCGCAGTGACGTTCAATACAGTCACGCGAGGAGCTGTCCTGCTAGATTCTCTGCGTAGATCTGTCACCTGTGTCTTGAAAAGCTGCTCGCATGTGCATGCGGTCTCCGGAAGACCACCCATCATCTGTAACATTGCTGTGTATAATTATCTTATGGGGACGGTCCTCCACGTAACTTAGTAATAGATTGACCGTATGCATCTCTTTCCCTTTCTTCTATATGGCATGTGCAAGTTCTAGGTAGTGTAGCAAACATAATCATGGGCTGTATATAGGGTATACGTATCAGGTGCGCTGTGTTGATTCGGATGCACAGTGCACACTCTTGTTGATTGTGATTGTTGCTGCAATTACATAAGTGACAGTCGTCTTCGGCGGGAACATCCCGGTAACGTTAAAGTTGAGATAAGGCTAGTGAGGCTGCACTGAAATTACAAGTAGCATGGAAATATGCCTCAACCACTATACATCACACTTCGATTCATATTCCAGGGAGTGATTGAAATTGCTCTGGCCATCTGTTGACTGTTTCATACCAACAGAGTATCCGTAGACCAGAGCTCCATACGATCCAGCGCCGTCCATTTGCACATCCAACCTGGATCCAACCTAGACTATTTTCGCCCATCGCATCTAACGCGGAGGGACGGGACTTTTCCGTAGAATCAGCGCGCTCCCACCTGTTTGGCGGCCCTTAGTACTGGAAGCCACAGGAGGGCCTTTTCGTGTGTAAATCTCCCGCAGCGGTGAAGTTCGACCTTCCGATTCTTGGAAACCGCCAGGGAAACCTGAACGATCGTTTCTCCAGCCGTCGCTGGACATCGGGTGATGACAGCTCCATCTTGCTCCACCGTTTTCGGGCTCGACCCACGTCCAGTAAGGAAGTTTCGTGCCGGGGCCATTTTGTGTGTGAATCTCTCGCAGCGACCGTTTCTCCAACTGTTGCTGGACCTCGGATAACGACAGCTTCATCTTGCTCCGTCGTTCTGGGGCTCGACCAAAGTTTCGTCCCGTCTTTACGGGTTCTTACTTACTCTGCTCCCATCTGATACAGAAGAAGTCTACTCACTGGCAGATCACGCCGCTAAGCCAACATGTACGTCAGTGAATCAAAGCCGTGTTAACGTTGATGTGAAACCCACCCAGAATCATTGTTTTCTACAGCATGTCCGAAATGGATAACGGCTTGCATGGCGTCCTCGTGTCCAAGCGGGAGCGCCCGGTTACTGCCTGAACTGTGTTTTGGGTTAGTGTGGTGCCTTCTTTGTCGAACGCCCTACAGCTGTACCCCTGGTTACCCTTAGGGGCAGCATCAAGCAGAACCAATTGTCATGGCCCGACTGGTATGTGGTATTTTGATTTGAAATGTATCACTACTGCTACTGGTTGAGTCAAGCTTTGCGTACGTGGACGAACCCCGGACGATGGTACTGTGGCGGAATATTTAACAACTTATCTTGCCCGATTCTACTCTCTCATCCCCTCTCCCATGTATCCCCTGCGACAACCACTCCAGTCCTCTGTCCGTTGGAACGAGTATCCTTTATTCTCTGCCACACGTTCTTGGACTGGGATGGATTGTCCGCAGCTAAACCAGGGCACTGGGGTGTTTCATTCCTTTCCCGCCCAACGAGATACTTCAATGTATCGCGGACGTGGTGTCTTTGGTTCCGAGGCACCTGTTCGGGGCATGTACAACTACAGGTATGTTCTCACACGTACTGTGACAGTAGCGAGGTGAACAGTTGGAAATTTTCAGCATGGACCACTGGCAGGCTCGCCCCATGATCCCTCCTCTGTCTGGACGCAGCTACCATCCCCAACAGTTTGGAATCCAACAAGGGTCGCGCATGCCTCCACATTATGGCAGTCCCCACCTGATCGAGAACTCAGCACAGCACTCAGCTCGGAGCTTCGCGGAGTTCGGTTGCAATGTGTACCCAGGATTCGTGAACCCGACATCAGCATACAGCACCTCAGGCTCGGGGTTCCCGTCTTCTCACTGTTGTCCCACTACGTCTAATTCGATCGTGTCTCACCGAGAATTCCCCGCCGACTATCCATATTCCAACACCAGCCTCGGTTCAGCTAGCGCGTCCTCTGATATTCAACCAGAACATTATGAGGCATTTCCCCCACCAAAAGCAGTCGACCAACCATCCTTATCCCTTCCTCTTCATAGTCCACTCTCTCGTTCGCCATGTGAGCCGCCCTTACGAGTAGGTCCGTTGGCTGATCCACTGCTTCCCGGCGTCCATTGGTATGAAGAAGATCTCTCACTCTATGTTGCATCTATTTCTCGCCAACACGAACCTTTACGATCGGTTTTGGCGGGAGATTCTCGCATCAACGTCACACATGACCTAACCCCGCTGTCGACGGACGGACTATTAAAACCAGTGGACTGTCACGGATACAGTCCCACTGATGCGACAGGCGCCACATGGCATTCCCCATCAGAGGGTCAGAACAACCCCATAGACCCTACCTCCCAAAGTTGCTTGCCAGCCGTGCATTACTGCGGATGGGCGGATGGCTTCGTGCAATGCAACGCACCACTCAGTGGTAATTCGCGCGACGTCCGCCACCACCTGCAAAAACATCACCGCGTCTACACCACTGGGAAGCACCGCACAACATGCCGGTGGTTGGGCTGCTCGCAGACGCTCCAACGCGAAAACCTCTTACGACATATCATCACTTGTCACTTACAAATTGAAGTTCGGTGCCCAGACTGTGGCCGGAGGCTCGCGCGTAGCGATGTGCGGGTAAAGCACGCTCTTAGATGCCCAAAAAGAAGGGGTATCGCCACTTCGACACTCAAAACGTCAAAGGACGCTTGATTCTGATGAGTATCATAATCAGCGGCCAGCTGCTGGACAGCTGCTGAGTTGGATAAAGCGTATTTGTAGTTTTAGAACGTATTCATGGAGCACTACATAGTTTAAAGCACTGCCTTAATTGATTGGCTGTTCACTTATGGTCAGTGGAATATTCGCCTGACAGAAGATCAACAGCCTATTCCCAGGCTTGCTGTAAGCTTCCAGTGAGTAACTATGAGAACACGTAAAGAGACGAATCGAAATCGAAACGGAACACGTGAGATTAATATCAAAGGATCTCCCAAGTACAAGGCCTAGGGCTGCCATATAGAAGCCAATACCCTTTCATGAGTGTGTCCACTCAGGCTTGCGTTTCTCGGCAAAGGCAGCCATGCCTGATCGAATGTGTCCATGAGCACGCCACGATCAAGGGAGCGCGTGCAAGATCCGCCACCCACCTTCTTTTTGATCCCTGGTCGCGAACAAGCTATGAAACAACCTCCGCTCGAACCTCAAACCCTCTGCAAGCGACATTTCGAACGCCGCACCCACCGCCTCTTTCCCGGCGCCAACTGCCACCTGTCCCTTGCTGGCAATCTCCTTCGCCATCTTGACCGCAGCATCAACGACGCCACTTTCTTCACGCACGACCCTGTTCACGATTCCCCACCGCTCGGCCTCCTCCGCGCCTAGCATACGGCCTGTAAGAATCAACTCCATCGTTCGTGATTTACCGATTAGACGTGCCAGGCGTTGGGTGCCGCCGCCGCCGGGAATGACACCGAGGTTGATCTCTGGCTGGCCAAGTTGGGCAGAAGGAGCTGCGAGGAGGATGTCAGCCTGCAGTGCAAGTTCGAAACCTCCACCGAGCTATAGGACAGGAGCGTCGTCAGATATAAGACGGTCTCAGGCTAGAGTAGCATACTGCGTAGCCGCTGACTGCAGCAATGACGGGCTTTCTGAGTTTGGAGATCACCTCCCAGTTAGCGAAGAGGTTGGATTTATATACTTCGGCAACTGGAAAAGGAGCTAATAAGAGCAATGCACATCAAAAACGGAACGGTCTATTACACGATTTGTCTTTCATTTCCTTGATGTCGGCTCCAGCTAATAGTTTCCTCTTTTGATGAGTTCGGTTCCCGAAGTAAAATCACAACGAAGGGCGGACCTGCGAACGCCTTGTCTGAGCCGGTGACAACCATAGCACCAACATCCGCATCCTCGTCTGCTTCTTTCAGTGCACTTGCAATATCTTCGAAGTGAGCGGCGTTCAGCGCATTGAGAGCCTTGGGTCTGTTCAGCGTTATGAGAGCAACTTTAGGCTCGGGTCTTGACACAATCACATTCTCATAACGAGCTGACAAGGTCGTTGAGAAGAACCGAGCACAGCGATACGCCTGTGCTGCACGAAGGATGTGGCGGGGCAGAGCAACGAAAGACATGTTGAAGTTACGAAAGAGTTGTGGGACTGTGAACGCCGAAGATGGTGAAGACTCGGAAGCGTTATTATTAATAATTTTGCAGATGTGGGAGCTAGTGGACAGTTCACTGGGTTTGATCGTTCTTCCACACTATAGCTAACCATCATGCTTGGGTCACCACAAACACCGACATTAATATTCCCCACATGTATAAACATTATTGCATTGACTCGCTTATTGGCAGCTCAAAGCAAGCAACTATTCTATGCGGCCTAGACAGTGGAGTATCATAGGACCTTCTCATAGCACGATTCATAGCTGAAGGCAATCCAACGGCCCGTGCACAATTCATGGTCGACGAAAGGCCCGAACAAGATATAGAGCGAGTGGTTGCAAGTGAATGAAGTATTTGACAAAGTTGTTCAACGCCAGTTATGAGGACAACATCATTGAACGAATTCCCGTCTGAGCATCGATCATGAGAGGTAAGTAGCAAACGGACATAATCCTCTCAGTCGTCGTGAATCGCAGTGGTACGTCTTGTATCAAGCCTGCCTGCCTTTCCCAGCTAACCATTGCACAAGAAATTGAAGAATCTACCGAGTACTTGAAGAGACACGTGATTCTTTTGGTAAGGACGAAGTAGGGACGGCCTTCGACGTCCCAAACTTTGAGCTTTGACGGCAAGCTTGTATGCGATAATGTTACACACTACTACGTGAGCATCACCCTATTCCACCCATGATCCATGGAAAGGTAAACTCCCACTCAATCCCCGGACACGGTTCCGATGCTATTCGCTATCATGATAGCAGACTTACTACCGTTCTTAGGCCATATGTCTTTTTCCGATTCCTACCGATCAGTCATATACCTTGCGTCAAAGCTGGTTTCGACCGAAATACCTTACTCTCTCCCATATTTACTTCCGCGATGGACCCAAGTTGTTGCAGAGAAGGCACACGATCACCCTCCTCATCTGAGACCATCCCTCTCCGTGTCATGAAAACATCTGACGTGCCGCAAGTTCGTGCACTTCATGTAAGTGCCATTCTCAATTATCCTCGATTCGGACCTACTCATGCAGTCGACAAGCAGGCCAGCCTCCTCCCAGTCTCCTACCCCCCAGCGTTCTTCGTCCAACTCCTTCTTAACCCACGACACCTGTGTCTGGTCGCAGTGGACGAAGGCACAGTTATCGGCTTTGCTTCAGCAGCCATAGACGTATCGCAACCACAATCATTTGGGACCTGGAGGCACGAGACCCACTCGGATGGGGCGTGCTCAGATTTGCGCTCCGATATTCCCCGATCGCACGTAACCCTTCTCACGCTTGGGGTTTTACCTCCGTATCAGCGTAAGGGGATTGGGCGATCTCTAGTGCACGGTGTCGTGCGATGTCTGCAGGCATCGTCCTCCGGCCTGCAGTCGTATCAGACTGTACCACATGAAGCTCCAAGCAAGGGCGGGAAGCCCGCGGTCCTCGTGCGAGCTCAAGTAGCCCATTCCAACACTGTAGGGAAGTGTTTTTATACTCACCTCGGAATGATGGGCCAGTGGGTTTCCGATGACCCGCGGCTCCACTTCGGACTCGGAGCACGAACCTCTGTTGTGGCGGGTGTGTTGAGCATATGATTTATTTCATAACCGTATAATATAATATGTAACAGTTACTCTCTCGTCCACTGGCATTTGTATGTAGAGGACCAGACACTTACCCCGAGACAGATTTGTACTATACCCTAGATGTTCACTCACTCGGCGTCCCAGTCACTGGAGGCATAATCTGATGTTATGTGAGAAATCATTTTGAAGACATTGATGAAGCAGAGACTTTGTTTTCATCATGTTCTCACAAAAATAATTTAATATTTTCTAGGTCCAGCCAGCCAATCATGGGCCTGGATTCACCATGTTCTAGGTACAATTTTTTCCTCTGGAACATTATTAAAACACAGTATCTGTCTAAATCATGTTTCCAAAATGTTCTTTCATCAAACATTGTGATTTGCCCCCAGTGAGTACTGGAAGTGCTGGCAGTGTTGGCAAACTGCAAGAGCTGCAAAGCTCACAGACGCCGCATGTTGAATAACAGGGCTGATGGTGCCGGTGATGCATTGATGCCTGATATTATGACACACCCTTCCCGCATGTCCGACGTGGACGGATGGAGACCAGAGACAAGCCGTAAAGTTAAGCTTTCTTGGCAATCCCCGCCAGTGACGCAGGTTCGCGGTCAACTGTCACGAAGACACCCGAGGATGTACCTTAAAGTTAGGCTTCTGTATCAACGGCGATTACAATCCTCGATAATCGATCAACGAAAGGGGCAGTCGTTCTTATCGATCTCATCAGCCTCACTCGAGCGGATGGGGACACGATTACGGAAGTGGGTTTGAGGGCTTGTAGCGAGGTCAGGACATAATGACTGCGTCTCGAGGATATGTAGGTGTTCCTCGCGAGATTCACAGATTCAGACACACCAATATGACTGACGGTGCGCTCCGATTACAGACGGTCGTCGTACGAATGTCTGAAAAACTCTGCAGGTTGTACCTAGGACCTCTTCCGGATGGATGGTTGGTTGTAGACGGACGCTATGTCGTTGGTGGGTGGCATTCTGGACTTCGACACCGCTAAAACATGTGTCCCTTCTTAGTGTTGAGTTCCAGTTCTATTGGCAGTTGGTACTCATTGTAGTTGCTAGCGCTCACTGTTCAAAAGCTCCAGTATCTACATACGCACGTGACCAAGCCTCGACGTCATTCCTTATGTGTCGTCATTAGGAGTAGTGCCTATAAAATGCCCGAGAAGGATTCCTACGCTCAACAGACAAAAACATTTGATCAACACGATAGCGCTCAGTTTATATCTACATTTCGAACGCACGATTCAAAGTCTATCGTCAAAGATGTATAGTCGAGTCACGTTGCGCTTCCTGACAGTGGCACGCCCAGCGATACATCCCAGATGCTTGCCTAATGTACGCCAGCGTCGAACAACGCAGAGAGACACGAGCACCCTAACCTACAAAAAATTAGGCATCTAGAGCGCTCGCGACGGCCCCGCCCCCTCCATCCGCGGGCCAGTCGGCCGCCAACCCAAAGGCTGGTCAGTATCCTGGTGAACCCCAATCGGACGGCAATACCGCCCTCATCATTGTTTCCGCTGTCGGCGCACTTGGAGGACTGTACTATTATTACACCCGTGGGAAGCCTGCTGTTGATCGTGAAAAAGCAAGACACGAGGAGGAAGAAATGAAGAGGAAGGTGAGGGAGGTCGGAGAAGCAGGGAAGGGCAAGGCTGAGGACACGTTGAGGCAGGGCCAACAAAAGTATGATGAGACCAAGGTGGGTTTCGTTTGAGCGAAAAGGTTCGGCATTGATTGAGGGTACTTTGGGGACAGGCGTCAACACAGCAAAAGGTAGCCACCGTACGTACACGAGCTGAGGAGACAGGAGCCGAGCTTTCAGAACGAGCACGTCAGAGCGCCCAAGAAGCGCAGGCTAAATTCGACGAATACAAGAACGCTGCGGAGAGGTCATTGAATGATGCTCGCAAGACGTCGGAGCAAAAGTATGAGGAAACCAAGGAAGAGGTGGCACGTCGGGCAGAGGAGGCCAAGAACACGAGTCGCAGGTGGTTTGGCTGGGGTAGTTCGAAGGCCGCAGAAGGGGCTGAGGAGGTCAGGCGGAGAGCAGATGAGAAACGCAATTAATTTTTACATAAAAAACGACGTTTTCTGAGTACTTACTATCCCGTGCCTGTACATTCACGTTTTATATGTATGCAGAACATGCTCGCCTGTATGTGACCGGCAATTGCCGTTCGTTAATGACTTATCTTATCTTCATGGCAGTGCCAACACAAGTCGATTCTACTTCCTGGGGTGTTGTGCTGCCTGACCTCCCTTGTTGTCCACGCGCCACTAACTTGCCTCGGAATATTAGGCAAGCGGTCGAGATGAACAAGTTGCAGACAAAGGTCATCTTGGTTGGAGTCGGGTACTGTAACAAGCTTATTGGCAGAACTTCTATCCAGTTATTGATACGATTCCCCTTCCAGAGGAGCGACGTGCTCGGGTAAAACGACTCTCGCGAAGCATCTGCGGAGCATCCTTCCTAACAGTGTCATAATCCATCAAGATGTGAGTCGATTAGTCGAGTCACGGTACAAGAATTTTTGTGACTGAACGTCTATTAGGATTTCGCTCCTGTGAGTATGCTTCTGTGATCCCGTATCTGTCTTGTCTTGTGATTGAGAACTTGCTCATTCAGCCACAAGAACTCATCCCGATTCATCCGGTTTATAATGTTCAAGACTGGGACGCTCCTCAGGGGGCCATTGATTGGCCTCGAATGCGAACTTTCTTGAAGATGGTGAAACAGAATGGGTCCATCCCGGCTGATCATGCCAGTCATGACCATCTGAACGAGCAGAAGGACATCCCTATCGATATCACTACCTCTGAAGAATTGAAAGGTCAGTTCCAGAAGTTGGAAGCTGAACACGAAGAGAAGGGAACCCGCATAATATGGGGACTTGTCGACGGATTCTTGCTTTATTGGGACAAAGTAAACGTGTCACTTTATCATGGGCACGGCCTCCACTGACCTTGCACAGGAAGTTATAGAGCAGCTAGATATCCAGTTTTTCCTACGGGTGCCACACGATGTGCTCAAGCAGCGGAGACACGCACGGCACGGATACCACACAGCAGGTAGGAACTGTTCTCTGATGTCCCCTACCACCGCTCCACGCTCGTTTTCCTCTGGTATTCTGTGATTGACTCTCCCGCCCTCTTTCGTTGATTCCACGCCCGCAACTTATTCCCGCTGGCATCCATTATCTCCTGATCGCCGGGTCGGTTATACTTGCTTCTAAACCTCTTTATCCCCGCGTGGTGCTGCACGTCCACTCTTTGTCCACTTTTCGAATCCCTACACGGCTACCCGTTTGGAGTGCAATCCGATCCAGAGGGTGCGCTCTGGCGCGACCCCCCTATGTACTGGGAACAAATCGTGTACCCAGCATATGTCGAAGCACACCAGGAGATGTTTGAAAATGGGGATGTAGAGAACGGTAAACCAACGGGCGAAAAAGTGCAGGGGCTTGTGATTATGGAACCTGTGAAGAAGGAAGGAGAAGAAGAAGAAGAAGAAGAAGAAGGAGTGATGAGCATGAATGACATGGTTCGGAGGTGTTGCGAAGTGTTGTTGGATCTCATGCAGGAGTCTTAGGTGCTTGAGTGCAGAAGGTGGTCATGGTTATATTTCACGACGAGTCGCTTTGAGATACGTGATTTACGTTGGATAACTTTGCCAATACCCTCTTTCGAGCTCCCGTTGCTTTGGGCGATGCGCTCCCCTCGCAGCACTTCACCCGCATGAAATACTACGTTTAAACTTTACATATGGGAGAAGCGGAGCCGCCTCTCCGTTTCTTGCACTGACCGTGGGAAAGGTCTCACAACTAGCTGATGACTAATTCGTCAAAATCACATGCTCGCCTCCGGATTACACTTGATTGGCTACCGGTATAAGTACTTCACTCAGACGCTGACCCGGTGGTGCTTTGCTCTCTTCAACTTCTACCTCCATCATCAACTTCTACCTCTTCTTAATTCCCGATCCAAATGGCACAGGTGATCGTCGTTGGTGGTGGTCTTGCTGGGCTCTCTGCAGCACACACCCTCCTTGAACGAGGTGCTAATGTGTTGCTACTGGACAAGCAAGGGTACGTGTTTCAAGTGCAACAAAGTGAAAAGCCGAGAGTGACTTGACGAATTGATTTCCTCAGATTTATGGGTGGTAACTCCACCAAAGCTACCTCAGGCATTAACGGCGCAGGTACACAGACACAACAGGAGGCTGGGATTCCAGACAATGCAAAGATATTCTTCGAGGACACCAAGAAATCCGTGCGCGTTCCCCTTGACCTCTGCACACCGTAACCTGGTCTCATCAGTTACTCTAGGCCCGTGATCTCGCCCGAGATGACCTCATTCGCGTCCTCACTGGCCGGTCTGGTGATGCTGTAAACTGGCTGCAGGACAAGTTCGAGCTTGATCTTTCCAAGGTCGCCCGTCTGGGGGGCCATAGCCAGCCTCGTACGCACAGAGGCAATGCTCAGTTCCCAGGAATGGTGCGTTTTTACGCTTTTATGCGGAATGACGCGGTGCGATCTTTATGACTTATCTCCGCACGGTTCGTAAGGTTATTACCTATGCCCAAATGGAGCGCCTCGAAGATTTGGCTGTCAGCCAACCAGATCGAGTAAAGATTCACAAGAAAGCCCGTGTGACTAGACTCCTCAAGGACGAGTCGGGGTCTGTCACCGGCGTGGAGTACGTTCGCAATGGAAAGACGGAGACCGCCTACGGCCCCGTCATCCTTGCTACTGGAGGTTACGCTGCTGATTTCACCTCGGACTCGTTGCTTAAGAAGCACCGTCCCGAATATTACGATCTTCCTACAACAAATGGTGACCACTGTACAGGTGACGGTCAAAAAATGGCCATGGCTGTCGGCGCTAGTGCGGTCGACCTTGAGAAGGTCCAAGTGCACCCAACTGGTCTCGTTGACCCCAACGAGCCGAACGCGAAGGTTAAGTTTTTGGCTGCCGAGGCTCTCCGTGGTGTTGGAGGTCTCCTTTTGGACAAGAACGGTGACCGTTTCGTCGACGAACTTCAACATCGTGATTACGTTACGGGTAAGATCTGGGAGAATGGGAAGGTATGTAGCTCAGATGGCTATTGAATTACATACTGACTTTTTCGTTTTCGATCAGTATCCTATCCGTCTCGTCCTTAACGGCCAGGCGTCGCGCGAGATTGAATGGCATTGCAAGCACTACGTTGGTCGTGGCTTGATGAAACGATTCGATAGCGGTCGAGGCACTGGCCAAGGATATGGGCGTTTCACCTGCCTACCTTAAGAAGACTTTCGACACCTACAACGCCGGTGTCAAGGCTAAGAAGGATCCTTTCGGAAAGAAGGTAGTCTTTTTGCACTTTCCATCCAGACTCCTCAGACTGACTTTGTGTCCTTCCTAAGTTCTTCTCTTCAGGAGAGTGGACCATGAACTGATTTCTTCAATGTCGCCGTTATGACCCCCGTTCTTCATTACACAATGGGTGGTCTTGAAATCGATTCCGAGTCACGGGTGGTTGGGAAGGATGGGAAGCCCATACCTCGGCCTCTTCGCCGCTGGTGAGGTCGCTGGTGGTGTCCACGGTGCCAACCGTCTCGGTGGTTCATCGCTGCTTGGGGATGTGTCGTCTTTGGTCGTGTCTCTGGTGACTCAGCCGCTGCCTACCTCCTACAAGCGACGCAGCTGCCGTCGTAGAGAAGGCCGGCGGTCGCCTTGGTGCGCTCGCAGGTCAACTGTCATCGCAGCCTGCTGCCTCACCGTCCGCACCCACTTCTTCATCAAGTGTCCCTGCCTCGTCGTCATCGGCAACAACGGAATACACCACCAGCCGATGTTGCTCAGCACAACAAGAAGGATGATATCTGGGTCATTGTGAATGGCCAGGTGCTCGATGTCACGTCGTTCTTACCCGATCACCCTGGAGGAGAGAAAGCTATCCTTTTGTATGCCGGTCGTGATGCTACAGAGGAATTCAACATGCTTCATGATCCCAAGGTAGGCCTTCACTCGTGTACGTTTCAACGGTTTGTTCATATTGTTCCTTGTGCAGGTCATCCCAAGATATGCTCCAGACGCTGTTATCGGTGTCCACAAGAAGTAAATAAAACGATCTTTCTTGTGTTAGTCTCGCACGCGACATTAGAACGATTGAAAAGCTGTTGATGGGAGTGGTGTGGACTTGTCATTTCATCCCTAAACTGGGGAATCTACACCTGTCTGTTTCCCATTTTATACTGTACTCGTGTGGTTGGGTGGTCCCTGTTTTATCATAATGTCAGCTGTCATACCAGTACCGAATGTTAGGAGATGTTAGCCTGACGCAGTTAAATCTTAGCTTCGATGAACGTTATTCAGGGTTATTCGTGGAGTCGATAGTCGAACGCCGTGGGGTTTTCTGTGATGTGCAAAGCGGATGCGGGGTGAGATCTCCGAGGCGTTTTCTCCGACAAAGCCGACTGGGTGGAATTAGCGACATGTCACATCAGTACCGTCGGAAATATAACATTATGGGCGCTCGGCTGAGACCCATTTTCACAGACAAGACCCATCAACCAACTAACCCATCAAGAGCCCAACATTGTACCTTCAGGTCCGCGGACCGAAATGAGCGCATCGCGGGGGATGCACATGTTCATCTACTGATAGAGGCTGGAAGCACGCTTCGCCTTTCCCGAAACACCCTCTGGTGCATCCGTACGGCACGTCGGCACTGTGATCATGAGGAACTCTGACATCCACTTGGGATAAATTGACGTGTCACTCAAACCCTATCTTGAACCATGCACTGGCATATGGAACTAACTGCTTGACACCTACGTCAATTACATACTATACAGTAGACTTTTTCATAACGTATATGGTAGTAGTGTATAAATCTCATAATGTATGGACTTTGGGCAGCTCCCATCATGGGATGCAGGAGAATATACAATATACAGTCAATTTCGTAACGTATAGGTTGGACAGGAGGAATATACACTACGAGCTTACATTTTTGCGGGGCCAAGGCCTAGTCGCCAATCGAAGAGCTTGCATCAGCAGCGTGTCAGCGGGTCTCATGCTCAAACTCTCCATTTCAAAGCCTCCCCAGCTCCAAGTGCTTGAACAAGACTTGACGGACTCCATAACGAATCTCAAGGACAAGAATCGCATTTTCGGCACCCCACTTTCGATCAACGAGCTCCTTGATCCTCTCGAGCAGCAAGAAAATCTTGATATGGATGCAGAGATGTTCAAGGATGATGTTGAAATTGCTGAAGTTCGTCGACGAGAGGCAGTTCGAAACGGGGATGCTATTGAGGTAGATTCGGACGACGAAGATGATTGTCATGGGGTGGCAGCAATGGCAACATCCGAGCTGATTGCACTGGCTGAGAAGCTTGAGGCCGGATCTGTATTGTGAATAAGTGTGGATTCTTCACCTGACTTTCTTCATCATCTTCGTGCATTTCGGGCTGGGCTTCGTCGCGACCAGGTGAAAAGTGCGAAACAGACAACAATTGGCTAGTCACGGTTTCATAGTTACTTAGTGCACACGTGTGCGCTTAAACCTTTCCTAATTGGCTTTACTCCTATCCTCGTGGGAACTTTTTGCTATTGTATATACCTCAAAACGTATTAGGATTGGGCAGCTCCCGTCAGTATACGTTACGAGAAAGTCTACTGTAATTGCAGTACAACAAGGTCCGCACGTTGCAAATACGAGGGGCGAGCGTGGTCTCCTCATTGGTTAGAACCGAGTGGCTTAGCCCCTCGGATGGTTCTCAGGATGTCACTGTGAGATCTTGCATATGCTTATGCCAGGTGTTGGTGCATGTACTTCCGGGTCTAGTCGATACCAGGGAGCTTGTTTTAGCGGTATGAGAACCTTCCCTTTTCTGGACCTTCTGTTATTTTGAATTGCAACAAATGATCTTGATCATCGGGCTTGTCCAGACACTTCCTGCATAGGTTGGAGTATACCAAGCTGAACAGCTGGTGATGGTCACTTATCATCGAATCAGGCAAGGCAGAGACGGCTGTTCATTAATTTCCTGACGCACCTCCTGGCGAGCTAAGTCAATCCACGCCAGATAAGTACGCCCCGGGCCTGAGCGTGGCGTCATCCCGGCCGTTGGATTACGTCTCTGATCGCGTTTGGAAAGGAAACCGCACGGTTTTTGATGACCGTGCCCATGTCTGGGCATGGGGATATCCCTTTGCGGCGGTTCCGCAGTGGATTCGTATGCTACTCTCCTCAATGGGCGATACCCCCAAGTGCCTCTCTGGATGAACATAACTTCCGTTCTCACTCCGCGAAGTTCATCCACATGGTGCGACCATGAGCAGAGGACCCGTTCTGTTTTCGTAATCTCGCATGGCTAGCCGTGTCGATATGTTTTCTGACCTGTGCAAGAGTACAGGATCGAACGGCG
The DNA here is from genome assembly GCA_014904935.1 of Melanogaster broomeanus. NCBI lineage: Eukaryota > Fungi > Basidiomycota > Agaricomycetes > Boletales > Melanogastraceae > Melanogaster > Melanogaster broomeanus. Next base: position 3,326 of record MU123833.1, on the reverse strand, counting down.
ATATAAGTCGCATACAACTGTACAACTTTCCGATAGATCTGGTCCTCTCATCTCTTCGAGATGTATGCTTGGCCGCCTTTCTTGAGTGGCCTCCCTGACCTTGACCTCCTCGAGGGTCTCTCGGGATTGCATGGGGCGAGGTCTGTTTCCGTCTGGTGGTTTATACATTTCATGCGATTGACTTGGCTTGTCATCAGGGGCAATCCGGGGACATCAACTCAAGCGCAGTATTGGTCACCTCCTCACGATCCCCCGACGCGGTACCCAAATGATCCAGTAAAGTTTGTATGCATCCATGGAAATCGCATCTTGATCACTCAGGTCCCTTCATCTAGCCCATATCCTCGTTCGTCGTATGCCACCCATGGTTTTGTCCGCCAGGATAATGGGCCTGGCCCTGGAGCCGTCACGAGCGCTCCCCTTCCGTGAGTCTCCCCAGACCAGTTCTGCTAGTGCGACTCATCGTGCACTCCCAGACAGTCGTTTCAGCCTGGAGGCACCTACTTTTATCCCGCAGTCATGAATACCTTCCCGAGATCCACAGGCCGCGCTGGGCAGGATGCTTTCGCCGACACTGGCATGCTCCCGAATAACAACGCACCTCACAGTTCTAGTCTACATCGTGCTCGTGTTCCACAGGAGATGCGTGGGGACCACCTGAGGCTCAGCCAAGCTGGTGAGATGGGGCAGCCAAGGCGCGACATGCGGGTATCTCAAGTCCATGATGTCGCTTCAGGAAACCAGAGCTGGGATCAAGCGGAAGCAACGGGGTTCGTACCCCTACAACCTGGTCCTTTGCGTCCTTCGCAATTAGTATCATTGCCGTCCCCTGCACCTTCACGCGCGAAGCCTCGCGACACCAAAGCATCGTCCTATACCCAGCTCCCAGATCTGGGGAGCACTGAGGACGGCGAGGACGACGAGGGGGAGGAGGAAGATTCTACATTCCTCTGTGAGTGGATGGGCAAGTATGGTCCATGCAAGATGCAAGTCTTAGGAGACAGGACATCCATGAGTCAACATCTCAGCCGCTTCCATGACGTCATTGGGGAGGAGAAAGTACAGAGACGCTGTTTGTGGCGTGATTGCACAGAAACCATGAATAAAGGAAGCTTGGCACGGCACATCGTCTCGCGCCATCTTCGTGCAGGGGCCAGTTGTGGGTTTTGTAGCAAGGTGTACTCGCGCCTGGATGTTGTCAGGAGGCATATCAGGAAGTGCAAGGCTGCGAATGCACCGTCTACTAAACGTGATGCTAAATGGTAAGACCATTGACGATGATTGGCTCTTCCGTTGCTCATTTCTGACCACCAATTTGGCAGAAGTGTATCTGTTGATGGTAGAGCATTTTGAGCTTGTGGATTGCGGGTGAGGGCTTCCACTACCTTATCACTTCCGTTACATCCGCACAGGATATGTCGACACTACCTGAAATGTCGGAGATGATTTCTTGGAATTCGAGGATTGCAATCTGGTGCAACCGAGTTAAGTCTGGTCTTCCAAGCGAGCCGATATCAAAACTCGTCCGTGCGTCCGGGATGGCCTCAGAAGATATTGAGAAGGGGATTATAGGAAGCAGGAGGACTCCAGGAAAACACATAGTCAAACGGGGTCACGTTCGGGTTCATTAGTAAGATCATATTGGTTGTCAGACCTCAACACCACCCACACAAAATTGAAGTATTACGAGACGATAAAGTAGACTTCCAATACAATGAAATTAGCCAGCATTTTCGAATCGAAGAGGGGACAGTGTCTTCCAACGAGAGTGGCTTGCAGGACGAGGACTACTCAGTTCGTCGATAACCACGCGATGGACATAGACATAACAATGGAAATCGACATACCAAAGCTATAAAAGAAAAATTTGAGAGCAATACAGCAGCCGTAGTCATAATTGAGGAGCTCAAGGTATCGCATTAGTCTGCTAACTGAAAGCAAGGTATGAGGTATTGTCCCAAGAATCCAGAAAGCTGGGTGCACGGGGCAGCACGGATCTGGGGAATAGTTTTGGTACCAAACAGGGTATGTCAAGTGGTGTGGGTGCATGCAAATCATGATGGATTTGAATCGTCCGCCACAAGTTGGTCTAGGGAATGCGACCAGACGCTCTCCTGCCCACCGAACTGGGAACCGTCTCGAGTTCCTCTGACTCTGCGGACTGCTGTCGTTTGCCACTACAAAGAGATGAGGATCAAGGAGGCGGACGGGTCGATATATACCCACAAAATTAGACCCAGTATGCGGAACATATTTGGCCACTGTTCAAGTACCTGGCCATGGACTGCGGGGTCTCTAATTAGACGATCTCATGCTTACGAGAAGTCTAACTTACCTTGACCCGCGTCTGCCATCACTTCGCAGTCGTCAGCGAGGCCTTCGATGCGCTTCACGAAGAGTGCGCTAGCGCGTTCCAGAGCCGCGACAGCCTCGTGTTCCTTCTTCTTTTCCAGTAGACGGTTCAGTGCAGCTGTGTTATTTGCTTGAGACGCCAGTGACGTCGCATGGGACATGCGGCTAGGAGCTACAGATTGTCGCATGTCTTGACTGATGGTGTTCACAGATCGTGCAAGACGAATCAGACGATGATAACTGCCAGTGGAGGACAGCCACACGCGAGTTATAACAGGTCACGTGCTTCCACTGCCAAGTCGTGACCCACGATGGTAAGTATAATCTTTCAACTACAGCCTTCAACAGAATCAAGCTTCAAGCTTCAAGTTAGATCCGCTACTGGGCGCAATCACATAACACGACTTATAAGTCGTACGCTCATTTTCTGAGCGTCTACCTTCCTACACCATGCCTGCCACTCGTTCGCTTAGCCGCCAGCACTTAGAACAGCCATTGAGCCAGCAGCCGTACCAGCACCGCGGCGGTCCCTCAGAGAGTGGCCCCAAGAAAACGCTAATGGGAGCTCCTAGTAACCCAGAAATCATCGTGTTGTCTTCGGATGATGATGACCTTCCATCCAAACGAACCTCGTCGAAGAAGAAATCGTCTTCTCGTCCTCCGAGGAAGAAAGCCGCCACAGCAGCTCATCCCTTTGTTTCTGGCGACGTTCTCGAGATATCATCCTCGGACGAGAGCCAACCAGTCGCAAAATCGTCGCCGAAGAAACATCTTCAATCATCCGAGGCTACCATTAAGGATCTCCAGTGCACTATAAAGAAGCTTCAGGAGGTGCACTTTTACCCCTTTCTGCCCGGTTTCATTCGTCACTCACGTTGTCTGACCACACCTCAGGAACTCAAACAATCCCAGCAAGTAGCAGCTCGAGAAATCGAGGGACTCAAGCACAAGGTCGCTGTTCAAAGTAAAGACGT
>MU123832.1:56414-86244 GCA_014904935.1 Melanogaster broomeanus | reverse complement strand
ATAGCCCCCAATGCTGGCTAACCATCCTGCTCTCCAATCAGCTCAACACGAAGCGGAAGCCTATACGCCGCATCCTCGGAGTCTTTAACCTTTGGAGTCGATAACCCAATAGTCCATGCGATCTCTTGCGTAGGCGTGAACTTGAAGGACTCCAGGAGCGTGGTCGGAACGACCTCTGCATGGTAAGGGGAGATAGGGCGCCAGTGGTTAGGATCGCACGTAAGAACAAAGAAACTAGCTCTTACTCATTTCGAGCTGAGAAAACTTAAAACCGCTGCGGTACGCGTCAATGAGTTGCAATGGGACACTGGTCGTTTCGTCTAGTTACTTACATGCAGGACTTTCCACCTCCCAAGATGGTCATCCTGGCAGACGAGGATGAGTGCGAAATCAGACATGAAATCGAGGGACACATACAAGTGAGAATAGACCCCAGGAATTTGTGCTCCCGTCATAGTTGACGGAAGCGGATGTTGAAAGCTTGATGTACTGTATTACGAGGTTGATGCAACACTGATTATGTCACAATGTGTGACAAATTGTGACCTTCCTCTGAAGTGTGACACTAGCGGAAACAGTAGTGACAGTACAAGGATTAGTAGTACCAACAAGCCCATGGTGGGTTCTGATGGCAGCAGGGTGCAGCAGGTATGCATATGCCGCAGTGCCACAACTTGATGAGCTCAGCATGCGACAACAATGCATCTGCCGAGTGTCGTTCAATTTTGCAATAGCAATTTCCGCCTCGTCAGCAATTCCTTCAAGTTTAATGCCGAGTTCGAGTTCCCACTGGCAGAAGACCTCTCCTCCACAGAGTCCAGAATTTATAATAAAGTTTTGAGCATCACAAGCAAGCATTATCACTGTTTATCAGGACAATATGGCGAACCACCTTGTCCCCATCCACTATTGTAGCCATCTGGTAGTACATAAATGTCCCCAAATTCTCTTGCATTATTAATTTGCATAATTCTTGCATAATTCAGTGTGCCCGACAATGGGCCACAGCAAACTCCTTGCATTAGTGAATTTATGCACCATGACGTTATGCACCATGACCTTTTCAACTGTAAGTAGAATGGAAGTACGAAGTACTACGTGATTAGGTAAGCTGTGGCTATACAGCCATACGACGTTTGAATAATATTCCGAGTCCAACAGCGTTCAGGCTTTCACTCCAATGCGTCTTCGCCCCACAGTTCGCGATTGCGATTGCAGGCCAGAATGGAAACGACTATTTGAGTGTTCTTCGGGACTACTACCTCATTGATCTCTCTTCCGTCTACGCCCTTGATGGTCGTAGAGAACGGAAGAACAGATTCTTTGACCGTCCTACTACATCGACCTCAACGAGCTTGGAGACATGGCGTCCATGAGCTCGCAAGTGCTTCTTCTGCTAGAGCTTGTCCTGAATGACAGCGATCGTAGCAGGACTGGGGTGCACAGCAGCCCTCGTTCCTTGTCCAGCCTCGATCCCTTCAAGCAAGCTCACATCGACATGCCCGATTTCCACAGTGAGCACGTATACGTCCACTTTACTTGCGAGATGCCTGTCCTTATTGGCATCTGTGACGGTGGTTTGCTACGTCAGTATCCCCTCTCCAAGCTATTTTCTCGGCCTTCCAGACGAAATAGTGCAATAAATAGTTCGCAATGGGCATTCTTGAGAGTCTCCTTCAAAGCTCTCGACGTTAGTGCAATACAATCGCGACCAGCTCTACAAAACACCGACGACATGGGTACAGTATACTCCGAACTCCAGGTCCCGCCTTGCATCAACACTCGCACTACGACAAATCCGTCCAATTCCACACGATATTCGGCATATCATCCACCCCCAACAACGACACCTGCTCCGCCTCCGGCCACCCATAAACACCATACGTCTCCTTTGACGCAATCAATTCCTGCGCGAGCACGACGTTCGCAGTGGGTGTCGACGTGGGCGCGGTCAGGGAGAGGCATTGGGCGCTGTTGGTCGGCGTCGACGTTGGGGTTTGAGAGATTTGTGATTGGGTACGGTTGGAACCTGAGGGGAAGGCGAAGCCGTAGTACCCTGGACAGGTGTCCGTTGGGAAGCGGTAGGCACTATGTAGTCGGGTGAGGAAGGGTGTTCGTGAGCGAGGTGTCCTCACCAAAAAATTGTTTCGAAGGAAAGAAGTGCAGTGAAGGGAGCAAATGCGAAGGAAAAGGAAGAGACGACATACACATAAACACTCCTCAAGAACGGGAGTCCAAACACCACATCCGGCGTCAACGTATCCGACCTATTCCTAATCCCCACAGGACAATACCCCAATGTCCCGACCGGGGGCCTCAACAAATTATTAGCAGAGTCGATTTGATAGTCGACACCGTTGATGGAGGCGCTCAAAGCTACATAGGGAGATTGGGGTGGTGCTGCTGAGGAGCCGGGGGTACAATTGTATTGAAAAATGCCTAATTCCGGGTCCAGGTCGATGGGTGTTGGGATGGGCCGGTGAAGTTTGGATTGAGGAAGTAGGTGTCTGCGTTTGGGAGCGCGATGATCATAGAGACTACGATGAAATCACCCGTGATTAATCAAAAGGACGAGACCATTTGCCACTTGTACGTGACTCACAAGAAGAGAACGCAGCAGTCAAGTTCCCACCAAAAGGCACAAACTCTCCGTTATACCCCTTCACTCCATCTAGATTGAACGTATTGTAATAGTCGCCTTTGGGATCGGGGTATTTTGTCATCTCGACCCAGTTGATGGTCCCTTCATAATCATGGGGGTCAAGTGCGCCTATGGTGAGCTTGGGATTAGCAGGATCGAAACGCATGCCGATGACGGGATTGAGGAGGGAGGAGGATTGATAGAGACGCGTTAGGATATGTGTGGAGGCAGATGTGGCATTGAGAGGATTGGGGAGGAGACCGAGGAGACCGTTCCAGATAACAGAGGAGTAATTGTCGCTGGAGCCGTCGTTGATGTTTACTGGGGAAGTTGGAGTCCAGCATAAATGAATGACTGGATCCAACGTGGGGCGGATCACATACCGAATTGTTGGTCTGCGACATCAAAGATACCACCAAACCCAACGGTATCGGTAACATCTGTGCCACTAAACGAGGGGGTGGATGAACTCCAAGGAATGTTGGACGACTGCAATCCGAATGTTAGGCAAAAGTATCCTCGGCGATAAAAAACCATGGCGGACGACAAGAAGAGTCAAAATAAACATGAGTACACACCTTAAACGTCGAGGACAGAGAGGAGTCAAACGATGTCAGTCCGGAACAAAGTACGCAGTCATACGCGTATGCAGCAAGTAATCCCGACGAGATATCAACTGTAAGATTGATCTGCTGGGGTGGTGTCCCAATGAGAGTCGGTACGGTAGCAGAAATGAACTCAGTCTCCGTGAGAAAGGGTGGGACATTTATCGGGAGTGAGACCCATGCTAGGTGTACAATGAAGGGTAGTCAGTGGAGCGTTGGGAGAACGAGATGATGGGGTTTGGTAGTGGGTGTGTAAGGGGGTCCAGGCCGCTGTCCACTTGGGCCATTGCGCCCAAATGCAGCAACACTGAATGCTTTACATTCAGTATCGCACGCGGTATATGTGCCAGTTGTAGGAACCTAGGTAAGCTGGTAGGCTTACAAGGAGGTAGATGCTCGCCTGCCAACTTGAGCGTGAATGACAGGACGTTGACACTTACAACCCGGGTGCGCTTCCGCACATGACGACACAGACAATATCGAAGCATAGAAGAGAAGTAAGGGTAACATGTTGGGGTGTCTGGCTATGGGAGAAACCTCAGTACCTGTAAATGAAGAGGGAGGATTGATTGCTGCCGTCTAAGCACTGGCACTGGCAGTTGCAAAGTCGGGAAACCGAGGAATCAGAAAGCTGGATGAATGGCATGCTTCGAGTTGCATTAATTATATGAGGAGCAGATCTCAGATCTCGTTGCCCCTTGACAGACGGCGAAGCGCTGGGGGAGCAATTTACTATGGACCTAAACCCACAGACAACTCTTTGGGTAACTCGGGACAAGCAGAATAGAACAACGATAGCGCGGATTAGTGACCAGACTGCACGTTGTTGTTCTCCACTTCGATTGGAACGAGTTGACGACCCACCCAACGTGAAATTGAAGAGGTCATCATCTGCTGCCAGTGTGCAGTGGGAATCGGGTGTTGTGGACCTTGTGGTGTATCGTATGGATGCTGGTCAAGTGATCACGCGTCAAAATTCAATGATGCTTGGCGACAACCGACCCTGCTTCGGTCTGCAAGTTATTACTGGGACATTACTTACTATGTACTTTGTTTCCAGTTTGGTGGCGGCACATTTTCTTGGCGTCATGCGACTACTATGACCCCCAGCACCTGCGATCTTGCAGATTCTTGCTCGACAACGGTGAGTACTGCTGTCTTTCCCAACTGGTGGGCGCTCTGCCACCTTTCCACCCCCACCACCACCCCTTCAAGCTACCACTGGGCGTCCTAGAACCCTCTCGGCTCAAACACCTCGACACCCACCGACGGTGTTCTGTCGTTTCTTGAGACCGTTGTGACTTGCAAAACCCTGCCGGTGTAACCATACACGTTCGCTTTTTAACCTGTCGGATTGACGGGCATCATGTCACAACCATCTTACTTCCCTCTGAACGTCCTCGAATCCCCGGCCGCTAAGAGCCCGCCTCGTTTTCTTCGAAACAACCCTCCACATATGATTCATATCCGCCCCTGTTAGCTGACACTACAGGATCAGAAGAGCCACCGGAATCGGGTTCAAGCATGTATCTCCCCCCTCTGCGTCCTCAGCTGTATCAGCAAGGTCCAACACCTAACGCTCGTCAATCCTTATGGCGCGTGACCCGAACACCACTTCGGATGGCACTCTTGCCATTAGCTGCTATTGGCTATTTGGCATTCTGTTACGCCGTTCATGGTAAAGTGGTACCAGTCAATACTTACGGGGTCTACTCTGTCACGACTCAGCACCTCGGTATGTGCATTCCATTTACACCTTCAAGTGCCTTGCTGTAACGACTTATCCTCCATCTCAGCGACAATTAAAGGTGCCATTACTTCCATCAGTATCGTCATTATCTCCATAGCACTCTACCCTATATATGATGTTTTGAACAGTTTGAAGGTGGGCAAAGGCGAATCCACCAAACACGAACTGCTTCACAACAGGGTACATTTCAGAGCGAAGAATTTTTCCGCGTCTTGTCCTCTCACAGCCACGGCGTTCCATTAGAAACAATCAACCATATCTCTAGTCCATCTTTCGGAACTATCGACACAATGATAGCATTTTGGAGGCGCACCTGTTCCAACCATTATTCCATGGGCTTTGTCGTCTCACTGTTGGTATGGGTCGTAGCAACCCTCGCTCCAGGTGCACGTACGTCGCTCGTCTAATTCTATTCGTCGTCTCAGGTTATCGACTTGAATTTCGACAGTGACAATAGATAGCGTGTTGGCCGATGGAGAAATGGTGGCGTTCGCCATCGGAGCAGTACCTCCACAAGGCGTTTTGAAGTATGTGAATGTGCTGTGTTTCTTATTGGTCCACTGCTCATTTCGGTGCTGCCTAGCGGATCGTACCACTCCGAGGTAGCATGGAATGTCTTGTCGTACTCTGAGATGGCGGCGTCCATCGCTTGGGCTGAAATTGAGCTAGGGGTTCAGTATTCTTTTGAGATCGTCAAAACATCCGATCCAGACTATCTAGCCTATATTGCTCCCATCCCTCTGAATCTCAGTACCACAACAAGTGCGAGATGGCTCACAGATGTCATAGGCATCAACCCATCATGTTCGTGGGCTATTACGAACATGACTCGACCAGTCAACTTGACATCCTACACCTCCTTCGCAACGGCATACCTCTCTGACTTTAACTTGGACCTCCAGCTGTCAAACGGCGATATAAGTAAGCCTTCAAGCTTCCTCCCTCGGCTTCCCCTGAAGATTGATACTCATTATTTTCCCAGGGTCAATAGACTCCACTCCCTTTGCTTCCGTCAAGGGCTCTGGCGTCCTCAATCACACAACCCAGGCTCCCGCAATAGACGGTTCGACAGTGTTCACTCTCGGCCAATGCTTATCCGGGTGTTCTCCGTCCGCACCTGTTAACTTCGCGCTCGATCTCACGGGCTTGCCCACGTTTACGGCCGAAGTGTCCAACAAGACGTGGTCCATTGCCGTCTTGGTGTGCGTTCCCAACGTCACGATCGAGACGCGCGAATTGCGGAACGAAGGACACGGGCTTCTCGATATGCAGCCTCGTCCAATGAAACGACAGCTTGCGCGACAGGGAAACTTACATCCTGTCCAGACCACCTCTTTGTTCTCCGTCGTGACGCACTCTCTCACGGAGAGCGCGGGCTCAATGCTTGCGACGGACCGGAGCTTGTATTCGCAGTTGGGATCACAGGTCCAGGGAGCGGTCTTGTACGGGAAGCAGCAGTGGGATGGGCTTCCTGGCAATACAGCTCCTAACGGGACTAATGTGACGATTACTCTGGCGCCCTTGGAGGATATTACGAGGGGGTATGCGCAGATCATCCAGTCTGCTGCGAAATGTGTGTTGTGTTGCGTGCGTGGTTGAGCATTTTGGCTGACGTGATTCGCCAACAGCGTATCTAGGTGGATATCTTGGGATGGCATACGTTCCCGGGCGGGTATCAACCACAGAAATCATCTTCTCCTCGTCCATCCCCAACGTCGTGGTGTCCACTGTCATCTTCAGCATCCTCACCGTGCTCATCGTTCTCGCTCAATTCCGGCCAGGTAAAGGCACGGAATTCACACTCATAAATGTAGCAGCGGCCTTCCATGGTTCCGAGCTTCGGCGCAGTTCGCACAGATGAAAGCAGAGCAGATGGCGGATTTCGTGCCCAGCGTGATGGGCGATCATAAGGATGTCCAGCAGGATATTGCAGAGATGTTGAGGGAGAGGAAGATTTTCTTGCAGAGACGCCCTGACGGATCCGGGGTGTTGCGTATTAGTTGAGGGAGTGGCGATGTGTTGATTAATATATAAATAAAGATATGAAAAGGAGTGGAATGGGATTTTCTAACACTAAGTTTATAAACAAGAGCGAACAAATAAATACGCTGGTTAGATCTAGAGACCCCGATTTCAAGGAAAATAAAGCAAATACTATGGTGATCTCACAGCCAATGCGTATTGTAGGTATTCGTCGGGGGTCAGACGAACAAAAGACGGTCAGGTGGGGCTCCATCGTCTTGGACGTATGAGTAGCGGACCGTGTCTCCTGCATCGCACCGCGAGCTGCGGATCATCGTGTTTCCAGGTCTAAGAGCAGGTCGACGCCATGAACAGAATTTGTCCGTGTGGAGAGAATTGTGCGTTGCTTCTCGAGGGAGTCCTTTGTATGTCAATCATCTCTTGTCTGGATAGCTGGCTCGGTTTGGGCGTCGTTTCGTCCGGTGGCGACGTCGCCTGATCGAAATTCTGATTGGATCCTGAGATTGAGTCGCGGGGGTGTTGGAGGACGATTTCATCCAGAGCGGCGGACATGCCACGGTGGAGAGGAAGTATGCCCCATCGGGGCCAAAGGCAGGAGGGCGTGGGTGACACGACTCTAGGCGTTGTTCAAGTTAGTGCCTGAAGAAGTTGGCTGGCGCCTTGTTGAACCACCGATGCGCACAGTGGACACAAGAGGTTCAAATGTCGGAGATGTTAGGCAACAGGAGATATCACTACACCTTCAGATACCTCGCCGCGGCTTTCCTGGCATCCGCCGTGGATACGAATTCGACCTAATGCCGAGAGGTAAGTAGCTTGAGAGGGATGGGGGATGGAACGTTCATGGGTTTGCCCCGATCCTCTTCCGACCGGGCCGTTACATCATGGTGTCATATCACGTCCAACTATTGCTACCGCTCCTTCCACTGCTCCATTCCCTTCTCCCGGATCCCTCTAGGATGGCCTCCTTCGCTATCGTCTTTGTCACTCAATACTTCTACCAGAGGACATGACATTATTGAGAAAGAAACAAAGTCACATATGTAATGCAGGCAATTTGTTATGGTAGTACTCGCCTTGTCAGGCTATCGACAGGAGCGGCGAGCGGCCCAGACAAGTTAAGACAGGCAACATGGGTATACTCCTAACTCCAGTCCCCGTCGTACATCAACACTCACACTACGACATATCCGTCCAATTCCACACGATATTCGGCATGTCATCCACCCCCAACAACGACACCTGCTCGACCCCTGGCCTCCCATAAACGCTATACGTCTCCTTCGACATCGTCGGCTTCTGCGCGAGGACGACGTTCGCAGTGGGTGTCGACGTGGGTGCAGTCAGGGAGAGGCATTGGGCACTGTTGGTCGGCGTCAATGTTGGGGTTTGCGAGATTTGTGATTGGGTACGGTTGGAACCCGAGGGGAATGCGAAGCCGTAGTATCCTGGACAGGTGTCTGTTGGGAAGCGGTAGGCACTATGTAGTCAGATGAGGAAGGGTGTTCATGAGCTAAGTGTCCTCCCCACAAAACTGCATGACATCACTTCGAAGGAAATGATGGCATGAGAAAAAGAAAACGAAGAGACGACATACACATAGACACTCCTCAAGAACGGGAGCCCAAACACCACATTCGGCGTCAATGTATCCGATCTATTCCTAATCCCCACCGGACAATACCCCAAAGACGATATCCCTGACTGGGGCCTTAACAAATTACCAACAGAGTCGATTTGATAGTCGACACCGTTGATGGAGGCGGTGAATGCTACATAGGGAGATTGGGGTGGGGTTGATCCTGAGGATGTTGACGAAGAGGGATCGGGAGTACAGTTGTATTGATAGTTGCCTACTTCCGGGACCAGGCTGATGGGTCTTGGAACGGGGCCTGTGAAGTTTGGATTCAGGAAGTAGGTTTCTGCGTTTGGAACCGCGATGGACAGGAAGACTGCGGTGAAATCACCCTTGATCAATCGAAAGGACGAGACCACTTGCCATTTGTACGTGACTCACGAGAAGAAAGTGCAGCAGTCAAGTTGCCACCAAACGGCACAAATTCTCCGTTAGACCCCTTCACACCATCTAGATTGAACGTATTGTAATAGTCGCCATTGGGATCAGGATACTTCGTCATCTCGACCCAGTTGATGGTCCCTTGATAATCATTGGGGTCAAGTGCGCCTATGGTGAGCTTGGGATTAGCAGGATCGAAACGCATGCCAATGACGGGATTGAGGAGGGAAGAAGACTGGTAGAAACGCGTTAGGAGGTGGGTGGAGGCAGATGCAGCATTGAGAGGATTGGGAAAGAGACCAAGGTGACCGCCCCAGATAACAGCGGACAAAGGGATGCTGGAACCGTCATTTATGTTCACTTCGGAAGATGAAGTCCAGCATAAATGAATGGTTGGGTGAGGTGGATCACATACCGAAGGATTGGTCTGCGACATTAAAGAGGTCACCGAACCCAACGGTGTCGGTAACATCTGTGCCGCTAAACGACGGGGTGGACAAATTCCAAGGAATGTCGGATGACTGCAATCCGTATGTTAGGCAACAGTGTCCTCGATGGAAAAACCACGGCAGAGGAATATGGATCAACAGAAAGATGTGCACACACCTTAAACGTCGACGACAAAGACGAATCAAACGACGTCGGTCCGGCACAAAGTACACAATCATACGCGTACGCAGCAAGTAATCCCGACGAGATATCAACTGTGAGATTGTTCTGCTGGGGTGGTGTCCCTATGAGAGTTGGTACGGTGGCAGAAACGAAATCAACGTCCGTGAGAAAGGGTGGGACATTCATTGGGAGTGAGGCCCATGCTAGATGTACAATGCAGGGTCGTCAGTGGAAGCGTCGGGAGAACGAGATGGGAATTGGTAGGAGGAAGTAGATGTTCGCCTGTTAACTTGAACGTGAATGATAAGACGTTGACACTTACTGCCCGTGTGCGCTTCCGCAGATGATAACACAGACAACTTCAAGGCATACAAGAGAACTAAGGGGAACATGCTGGGTGTCTGGCTATTGGAGAAACGTTGGCGCCAGTAAAATGTGAAGGGAGAAGATTGATTCCTGTGATCTAAGCACTCGCAATTGGAGAACTGACCAGTCAAAAAGCCGCGACCATGCTTCGGGTTGCATCCATGTCCATAGATCGGATCTCGTTGTCCCTTGATAGACGGCGAAGCGCTGGGGGAGCGATCTATTGTAGACCTAAAGCGAAGGACACCTCTTTGGGCAATGGCATGGGACGAGTAGAATTGAATATTGAACAATGACGCGGATGTAACCAGACTACACGTTGTTGTTCCTTCATCTCAATTCGAACGATTTGACGACCTATCCAACTTGAAACTGAAGAGGGACGAATAGCGTTTGTGCAGTTCTTCTGCTGCCAGTGGCAGCGGCAGTTAGGCAATAAGCCCGGCATCGGGCATTTGTTGTGTATCCGTTTGGACGATGAACACGTGTCGATGATGCCCAGCAACAGCAACGGACCCTGCTTCAAGTCTGCGAGCATGTGGTCAATGATCGATCTGATCATTACATAACATCAATGCATTACTACTATCCCTGGTCATTCCGTGATCGAGCAATTCACTATGCTCACTTATGTATGTAGTCGATTTCCGAGTTAGAAACTCTGGTGGGTCGTCACATTTTATTGGCGCGGTGCGACTATAATGCCCAGCACTGTAATCTTGCTCAACGGCTGGCCCATCGGGAAAACGGTGAGGAAAAGAGATACCATTATATTGACATGATGGGGACTCGGAACATAATACCATCTCTGGCATTGTAATTCCTCCTCGTTGATTATCAAACGCCTCTCGTAAGTATAATCCTTTATCCTCTCTTCACCGTTTTCCTGATGCGCTGACTCACAACAGTGAGTGCTGTTGCATCTCCCAAATGGTGGGCGCTTGTCCATCACCTTCACCACCCTGGGCATCCTGGAACTCTCTTAAACACCTCGACACCACCGTGTTTTTTTTTTACGTCCTTTCTTGAGGCAGTTTGACTTACAGAGCCCTGCCAGTCCAACCATCCACGCTCGTTCTTTAACCCGTCGGATTGACAGCCATGCCAGAACCATCTTACTTCCCTCTGAACGTCCTCGAATCCCCGGCCACTAAGACCCCTGGCTCATCTGCCTCGAAACAGCCCTCCATATACGATTCACTTCCGCCCCTTTTAGTTGACACTACAGGATCAGAAGAGCCCCCAGACTCGGGTTCAAGTATGTATCTCGTCCCTCTCCGTCCTCAGCTGTATCAGCGAGGCCCAACGGCTAAAGACCGTCAATCTTTATGGCGCGTGATCCGAACACCACTTCAGATGGCACTCTTGCCATTAGCTGCTATTGGCTATTTGGCTTTCTGTTACACCGTTCATCGTAAAGTGGTGCCAGTCATTACCTACGGGAACTTTGCTGTCACGTCTCAGTACCTCGGTATGTACACTTCCACCTTGAGTGTCTTGCTGTAGCGACTTATCCTCCATCTCAGCGATCATCAAAGGTGCCATTACTTCCATCAATATCATCATTATCTCCATTGCACTCTACCCTATATATGATGTTTTGAACAGCTTGAAGGTGAGCAAAGACGAATACATCAGACACGAACTACTTCACAACAGGGGTACATTCCAGAGCGAAGAGTTTTTCCGCGTCTTGTCCTCTCACAGTCCACGGTGTCCCATTAGAAACAATCAACCATATCTCTAGTCCATCTTTCGGAACTATCGACGCAATGGTAGCGTTTTGGAGGCGCACCTGTTCCAACCATTATTCTATGGGCATTGTCGCCTCACTGTTGGCATGGGTCGTAGCAACCCTCGCTCCAGGTGCACGTAAGTTGCTCGTCTTCTTCTGTTCATCGAGTCAAGTTGTCGACTTGAATTTTTCAATTTCGACAGTATCAACAAATAGCGTGTTGGCCGACGGAGAAATGGTGGCATTCGCCATTGGAGCAGTACTTCCACAAAGCGTTCTGAAGTATGTGGATCTGCTGTATTTCTTATTGGTCCACAGTGCTCATTTCGGTGTTGCCTAGCGCATCGTATTATTTTGAGCCAGGATTCAATGCCTCGTTGAACTCTGATATGGCAGCATCCATCACATGGGCCGAAATGCAGCTAGGGGTCCAGTACTCTTTTGGAGTCGTCAACACATCCGGACCAGACTACGCAGCCTATATTGTTCCCATCCCTCTTGATCTCGCTAGCACAACAAGTGCGAGATGGCTCACAGGTGTCATAGGTATCAACCCATCATGTTCATGGGCCTTTACGAACATCACTCAACCAATCAATTTGACATCATCATTCAATTTGACATCAAACTCCCGTGCAACGGTATTCCTCCGTGACTTCAACTTGGACGTCCAGGTGACAGACGACGATATCCGTGAGTCTTTCTCCCTAGTCATTCCCTGAAGATCGATGTTCATCATTTTCCCAGCGTCATTCGACGTCACTCCTTTTGCTTCCGTCAAAAGTCCCCTCTTTTTCGTCCGCAATCACACAACCCAGGCTCCCCCAACAGACGGTTCAACAGTGTTCCTCCTAGGCCAATGCTTATCTGGGTGTACCCCGCCTACACCCATCAACTTCATGCTCGATCTCGCGGGCTTTCCCACGTTTACCGTCGAAATGTCCAACCAGACGTGGTCTATGGCAACCTCGGTGTGCGTGCCTAACGTCACGATCGAGACGCGCGAAGTCCGGAATGAAGGACACGGGCTGCTCGATGTGCAGCCTCGTCCACTGACACGACAGCTTGCGCAACAGGGAAACTTACATCCTGTCCAGACTACCTCTTTATTCTCCACCACGACACTCTCCCTCACGCAGAGCGCTGGCTCAATGATTTCGACGGACCGGGGCAATTATTTTCCGTTGGGATCACAGGTTCAGGGAGCGGTCTTGTATGGAAAGCAGCAATGGGAAGGACTTCCTGGTAATACAGCGCCTTATGGGACTAATGTGACGATTACTCTGGCGCCTTTGGAGGACATTACGGAGGGCTATACGCAGATCATCCAGTCTGCTGCGAAATGTGTGTGTGTTACGTGCTTGGCTGATCACTTTGGTTGACTTGATTCGTCAACAGCGTATCTAGCTGAATATCTTGGGACGGCATACGTTCCCGGGCGGGTATCAACCACAGAAATCATGTTCTCCTCGTCCATCCCCAATGTCGCGGTGTCCACTGCCATCTTTATCATCCTCGCCGTCTTCATCATCCTCGCTCAATTCCGGCCAGGTAAAGGCACGGAATTCACACTCATAAATGTAGCAGCGGCCGTCCATGGCTCCGAGATTCCCGCGCAGTTCGCACAGATGAAAGCGGAGCAGATGGCAGATTTCGTGCCCAGCGTGATGGGCAATCATAAGGATGTCCAACATGACGTTGCAGAGATGTTGGGAGAGAGAAAGATTTTCTTGCAGAGACGCCCTGACGGATCCGGGGTGTTGCACATTACTTGAGGGATTGTCGATATGTTGTTTATATCTTAATCGAGATTTGAAAAAGAGTGGAATGGGATTTTCTAACATTAGGTTATAAACAAAGCGAAAAAATAAATACACCAGTAGAGACCCCGATTTCAACGAAAACAAAGCAAATATCATGATGGTCTCACAGCCAATGCGTATTGCAGGTATTCATTGACGGTCGGGAGGAACAAAAGACAGTCAAGTGGGGCTCCACCGTCTTGGACGCACGAGTACATATGTATATTTTCGAACTCCAGTCCCCCGCCTTACGTCAACACTCGCATTACGACGCATCCGTCCAATTCCACACGATATTCGGCATGTCATCCGTCCCCAACAACGACACCTGCTCCACCCCCCGGCCTCCCATAAACATTATACGTCTCCTTCGACATCACCGCCTCCTGCGCAAGCACGACCTTCGCAGTGGGTGTCGACGTGGGCGCGGTGAGGGAGAGGCATTGGGCGCTGTTGGTCGGGGGTCGACGTTGGGGTTTGAGAGATTTGTGATTGGGTACGATTGGAACCCGAGGGGAACGCAAAGCCGTAGTACCCTGGACAGGTATCTGTTGGGAAGCGGTAGGCACTATGTAGTCGGATGAGGAAGGGTGTGAGCTAAGTGTCCTCACTACAAAATTGCATAGACATCGCTTCAAAGAAAATGATGGCATGGGAGCAAGAAACAAAGAGACGACATACACATAAACGCTCCTCAGGAACGGGAGCCCAAACACCACATCTGGTGTCAATGTATCCGACCTATTCCTGATCCCCACCGGACAATACCCCGAAGTCGATATCCCAGACTGGGGCCTCAATAAATTACCAGTAGAGTCGATTTGATAGTCGACACCGTTGATGGACGCGGTCAAAGCTACATAAGGGGATTGAGGTGGGGTTGATGATGATGGTGCTGACGAAGAGGAGTCGGAAGTACAGTTGTATTCAATAAGGCCTATGTCCGGGATCAGGCCTGGTTGTGGGATGGGGCCTGTGAAGTTTTCGTTGACAAAGTAGGTGTCTACGTTTGGGAGTGCGATGGACAGGAAGACTGGGGTGAAATCACCCGTGATTAATCGAAAGGCTGGTCTGTCACTTGTACGTGACTCACGAGAAGAAAGTGCAGCAGTCAAGTTCCCCCCAAACGGCACAAACTCTCCGTTATACCCCTTCACACCATCTAGATTAAACGTATTGTAATAGTCCCCGTTTGGATCAGGATATTTCGTCATCTCGACCCAGTTGATGGTCCCTTCATAATCATTGGGGTCAAGTGCGCCTATGGTGAGCTTGGGATGAAGAGGATCGAAACGCATGCCGATGACGGGATTGAGGAGGGAGGAGGATTGGTAGAGGCGCGTTAGGAGATGTGTGGAGGCAGATGTAGCATTGAGAGGACTGAGGAAGAGACCGAGGTAACCGTTCCAGATAATAGAGGAGTAATTGGCGCTGGAGCCGTCGTTGATATTTACTGGGGAAGTTGGAGTCCAGCATAAATGAATGGTTGAATCCAACGTGGGGTGGATCACATACCGAACTGTTGGTCTACGACATCAAAGATACCACCGAACCCAACAGTGTCGGTAACATCTGTGCCGCTAAACGAGGGGGTGGATGAACTCCAAAGAATGTTGGATGACTGCAATCCGAATGTTAGGCAAAAGTGTCCTCGACGGTAAAAACCATGGCGGACGACAACATGAGGCAAAAGAAAAATGTGTTACACACCTTAAACGTCGACGACAAAAACGAATCAAACCATGTCGGTCCGGTACAAAGTACACAGTCATATGCATACGCAACAAGTAATCCCGACGAGATCCCAACCGTGAGATTGATCTGCTGGGGTGGTGTCCCCATGAGAGTTGGTACGGTGGCAGAGACGAAATCAACGTCCGTGAGAATGGGTGGGACATTCATCGGGAGTGAGGCCCATGCTAGGTGTACCATGCGGGGTCATCAGTGGAAGCGTTGGGAAAACGAGATGGGATTTGGTAGCAGGAGGTAGAGGCTAACTTGAACGTGAATGATAAGACGTTGACACTTACTGCCAGTGTGCGCTTCTGCACATGATGACACAGACAATATCGAGGCACACAAGAGTAGTAAGGGGAACATGCAGGGTGTCTGGCTATGGGAGAAACCCCAGTACCAGTAAATGAAGAGGGAGGATTGATTCCTGCCGGCCGTCTAAGACTCTAAGCACTCGTAGTTGGATCGGGGAGGATCAGACCTAGATCTCATATCTTGAATCCCCGCGTTGCCCCTTGCAATTGCCATTGACAGATGGGGACGCGTGGACGGAGCAATTCATTGTGAACCTTAGTAAAGCCAAGGACAGGACATAAACGTTCATGAACAAAGAGGTGGTCTGGACCAAGTCTGGACAGGATAAACCAGTGATAAACCACTACATACATGTACCAATCATTACGTAATTATTGCTCCAACATCACTTGCACCTTATGTGGATGGAAACTTCCACTGTTCCAGCTTGGTCGGCGTTATATTTTCTTGGCCTGATGGATACAACTATGCTTGATTGATCCCCAACACCTGTGACCTTGCTGAGCAAGGACGAATACATACTCCTGTCTCTCCCGAATTATGGGCGCTCTGCCACCTTTCCACTACATACATACCTCCACTCCCACCAGGCGTCCGAGAACTCCCTCCAACACGCGCTCCATCCTTTCTTAGGACCATTTTGACTTGCAGAATCCTGCCAGTACAACTACCCACGGTCGTTCTGTTTGACCTGTCGGGTTGACAGCCTGGGGAATCATGCCAGAACCATCTTCAAGTTACTTCCCTCTGGACATCCTCGAATCCCCAGCCCCTAAGGGCCCTGGCTCGTCTTCCTCGAAACAGCCCTCCATATACGATTCATATCCGCCCTTTTAGCTGACACTACAGGATCAGAAGAGCCACCGGAGTCGGGTTCAAGCATATATCTCGTCCCTCTGCGTCCTCAGCTGTATCAGAGAGGTCCAACAGCTAAGCCCCGTCAATATTTATGGCGCATGATAAGAACCCCACTTCGGATGGCACTCTTTCCACTAGCTGCTATTGTCTATTTGGCGTTCTGTTACACCGTTCATCGAAAAGTGGTGCCCGTCAATACCTACGGGATCTATTCTGTCCCGACTCAGCACCTCGGTGTGTGCATTCCATCTCCACTTTCAAGTGTCTTGCTGTAGCGACTCATCCTCCATCTCAGCGACCATTAAAGGTGCCATTACTTCCATCAGTATCATCATTATCTCCATAGCTCTCTACCCAATATATGACATTTTGAACAGTTTGAAGGTGAGCAGAGACAAGTCCATCAGACACGAACTGGTTCACAACAGGGGTACATTCCAGAGTGAAGAGTTCTTCCGCGTTTTGTCCTCTCATGGTCACGGTGTTCCGTTAGAAACAATAAACCATATTTCTAGTCCATCGTTCGGAAATATCGACTCACTGATGGCGTTATGGAGGCGCACTTGTTCCCACCATTATTCTATGGGCTTCATCGCCTCACTGTTGGTATGGGTCGTAGCAACCCTTGCTCCAGGTGCACGTAAGTTGCTCGTCTAATTCCATTCATCGAGTGAGGTTATCGGCTTGAATTTCGACAGTGACAATAAATACCATGCTGGCCGATGGAGAAATGACGGCGTTCGCCATCGGAGCAGTATTTCCACAAAGCGTTTTCAAGTATGTATGTGGATCTGCTGTATTTCGCATCGTTATACATTACTCATCGCGGTGTTGCCTAGCGGATCGTACTCCTCTGGGCCAACATTAAATGCCACGTTGAACTCTGAGATGGCGGCATCCATCGCTTGGGCTGAAATGCAGCTCGCGGTCCAGTACTCTTTTGGAATCATCAACACATCCGATCCAGACTATGTAGCCTATATTGTGCCAATCCCCCTCGATCTCGCTACCACGACAAGTGCGAGATGGCTCACAGATGTCATAGGTATCAACCCATCATGTTCGTGGGCCTTTACGAACATGACTCGAACATTCAATATATCTATCTCCGATGCAACGGCGTTCCTCCTTGACTTCGACTTGGACATCGAGATGACAGAGTACGAGATACGTGAGCTTTCTCCCTAGTCTTCCCCTGAAGATCTATGTTCATTATTTTCCTAGCGTCCATAGACACCACTGCCTTTGCTTCCGTCAAAGGCTCTGGCGTCCGCAATCACACAACCCAGGCCCCCGCAACAGACGGTTCGACAGTGTTCCTCCTCGGCCAATGCTTATCGGGGTGTTCATTGCCGCTGTTCACACCCATCAACTTCATGCTCGATCTCACGGGCTTACCCACGTTTACGATCGAGGTGTCCGACCAGACGTGGTCCATAGCCATCTTGGTGTGCGTGCCCAACGTCACGATCGAGACGCGCGAAGTGCGAAACGAAGGACAGGGGCTGCTCAATGTGCAGCCTCGCCCAATGACGCGACAGCTTGCGCGACAGGGAAATTTACATCCTGTCCAGACCACCTCTTTGTTCTCCATCGCGACACTCTCTCTGACGCAGAGCGGGGGCTCAATGACTGGGACAGATCGGAGCGACTATTCTTCGTTGGGATCACAGGTCCAGGGAGCGGTCTTGTACGGGAAGCAGCAGTGGGAAGGGCTTCCTGGTGATACAGCCCCTGATGGGACTAATGTGACGATTACTCTGGCACCCTTGGAGGATATTACGAAGGGCTATACGCAGATCATCCAGTCTGCTGCGAAATGTGTGTTGTGTTATGTGTGTGGCTGAATACCTTGGCTGACGTGACCCGCCAACAGCGTATCTAACTGGATCCCTTGGGACGGCATACGTTCCCGGGCGGGTATCAACCACAGAAGTTTTCTTCTCTTCGTCCATCCCCAACGTCGCGGTGTCCACTGTCATCTTCATCATCCTCGCCGTGCTCATCATCCTCGCTCAATTCCGGCCAGGTAGAGGCACGGAATTCACGCTCATAAATGTAGTAGCGGCCGTCCACGGCTCCGAGCTTCCCGCGCAGTTTGCACAGATGAAAGCGCGACGGATGGCAGATTTCGTGCCAGCGCGATGGACGATCATAAAGATGTCCAGCAGGATATTGCAGAGATGTTGAGAGAGAGGAAGATTTTCTTGCAGAGACGCCCTGACGGATCCGGGGTGTTGCATATTAGTTGACGGATTGTTGGTGTGGTTTTATATCTAAATCGAGGTTTGACAGGGAGTAGAATTGGATTTTCTAACACTCAGTTACAACAAAGCGAAAAAATAAATACACCGGTAGAGACCGATTTCAAAAGAAAACAAATCAAACACCATGATGGTCTGACACAGCCAATGCGTATTGCAGGTATTCGTTGACGGTCATGACGAACAAAAGGCGGTCAGGTGGGGCTCCACTGTCTTGGACCGTATGAGAAGCGGTCCGTGTCTCCTGAATCGCGCCGCGAGCTGCGGATCATAGCGTTTCCAGGTCTAAGAGCACGTCGACGCCACGATCCGAATTTGTGCGTGCGGAGAGAATTGTGGCTGCCCTCTGTGGGCAATCATTTCTTGTCTGGATAGCTGGCGACGTCGCCTGATGGGAACTCACATTGGATCCTGAGATTGAGTCGCGAAGATATTGGAGGACAATTTCTTCTAGAGGGGCGGATATGTGGTGTCAAGAGGACGTAGCTGCAATCGGACGTTTGAACCAGAGGGCGTAGGTGACACGGCTCTAGGCGTTGTTCAAGTTAGTGCCTGAAGAAGTTGGCTGGCGCCTTGCGAAGCCACCGATGGGGGCAGTGGCGGGAAGAGGGGACATCACTACACCTTTAGATACTTCGCTTTGCGTGCTTGCGCCGCGGATACGAGTTCGACCTAATGCCGAGGGGTTGCCTGAGAGGGATGGAAGATGGAACGTTCTTAGGTGGGCGCTGATTATCTTCTTTGCATCACGATGTCATATCATGTCTCAGCTATTGCCACCCTCCGTTCCTCAACACTTCCGTCCTCCCGGATCTAGGGTGGCTTGGGTTCGCTATCGTCTCTGTCATTGGGGTACATCTATATCGGAGGACATGACATCATTTAGAAATAAAAAATTATGCAAACTAGGCAAAGATTTTTCGTATACAGTAGTACTTGCCTTGTCAGCCTCTTGACAGGCCCGGGAGCGGCGAGCGGCCCAGACAAGTTAAAATAGCCTCCAGCGACGTGTGAGGGGGTGGCTGGTGGCCGGCTGGTATAGAAGTTAAAAGAGGGGAAAGACGACCACCGACCTAAGGCCAAATGCTCATGTTTACACGTTGTCGACGCTCTGGGTCCATTTTTGAGTGGTTATACGTTATGAGATGGGGCTATGTATGACAGCTGTAAATTACCTTATCCTCAAGATCATCCGTGAACCCAATTATGATGGCGGGCGATGAGTATGGAGCCCCAGACTCGAGACTCGGGAATCAATCCATGGATGATAATTACTGTGTCGATCAGAGTGTTGTCAGGTTTCAGGCAGCAGTACGAGCTGACAGTACGAGCAACGAAAGCTGTTGGTGGTGGTCGCCAAAGTGACCATCGAAAATTAACACAGCCACCACGCCTATCCTCACTCCAACTTCAAGTTAGCTATAGCAGGATTCTCAGCTCCACGCAAAATACCGCATTCCTCAACCCAGTCCGACTCCCAGACCGTCCTCAACGAGTACCTGCTCCTTGGACTTGTATTTCTTGCCTTTTTTTTTACCTGTAATTCTATACCCTTTTCTGAACACGAGTTCTAGTACCGACACCTGCCTCCCAACCTAATCTCACCCGGTAATATCACATTGTGCCCCAACAAGTAATACATGCAGTCACACGAACAAGTCAGTCGAACGTCACCTAAGCGACAAGACACCTTTGACCTCCACCACCCAATCATGGGTGACGACCGCTCCATGGCGAGCTCCCACATGCACGCTCACGCAGACGCGACCAACACCTACGGTGCTGGTGGTGGTGGGTCCGACGGAGAATACTCTGTCCTTGAAGACGACTCCGAAGGTGAAGACCGCGAGATGGATTACGTGGACGAAGAAGACGACGGCTCCTCGTCGCTCTCCATTCCCAACGAGAGCATCGACTTCGATTTGGTCTACTCCCTCCACAGCTTCGCTGCCACTGTGGAAGGCCAGGCGAGCGTCGTCAAGGGTGACAGTCTTTTCCTCATGGACGACACCAATAGCTACTGGTGGCTCGTACGTGTCCTGAAAACACAGGATGTGGGGTACATTCCCGCTGAAAACATCGAGACGCCCTTTGAACGTCTTGCCCGTTTGAACAAGCACCGCAACGTCGATGTGAGTATCAATGACTTGGGCTCTGCATGTGCATGTGCTTAATAATTCGTGCAGCTCGCCCATGCAACCCCCCAAGAAATCCAAGAAGACGTCGCTCGTGTTCGTATCAACCTCTCCTCCCGCACAGGCTCCCACCACTCCCCTTCCCCGACCCCCGGGCTACCTGCAGGTATCCACCCTCGGCCAGGCATCAAGGGTGTCATGTTCACACCTGCACTCTCCGTGCACCGCTACCCTCCCGCAGTATGGAACGAAGAAGACGAAGAAGAAGAGGACATCGAGTGGGACGATGGGGCGTATGAAGAAGAGGACCCCGAGCTTGCTGAGGAGGTCTCCATCCGGACGAGGCAGAGCCAGATTCAGGATGACCAAGAAAGTATGTCTGTGGGCGCCATGCAGATGGAGCCAGATGACGGGATGAGCTGGGATGATAGTGTCGCAGAGGACATACAGGCACGGAATGCGCAGAAGAGGAGGGAGCAGCAGATGCTCGTGACGCCTGATCCGCTCCAGCCCGGTCCTGCGCAGGAAAAACCGATCCTGCAGCAGCAACAGGAGATAATCATTGCTCAGCAGCGTCAACAACAGCAGGAGCAGCAGATGCTCGCACAGCAGGGGCTGCGTCATCAGAATTCGCGGGATCGGTTGGCAGCTGATAAGGGCCCGGTTCCCCCTCATCTTCCCCCACCAAAGCCATCGATCCCGCCCAGGTCACAGAAACGAGAAAGCTTACAGTTACTCCCTCTATCGCGCGTGACGAAAGGCAACCTCAAGCGGGCACTGGTCCTATGCTCCCAAGCGCAGTTATGCAAAAGCAGGAGGAGGATCGGAAGCGCACCCGCGATGAGCTCGAGGCTCTCGCAGAAGCTTCCAAGAAGAAGTCCAAAGTCAAGGACAAACCCTCTCCGATTAACACCGTTACCCCTGTCTCCAACCAAACAACCAAACCACTTCAGTCTGGAGGTGCGAAGCTTCGTAAGGAACACAAGGATACCACCGACGACGAAGGGGAGAAGAAGAAGGAGAAAAAGAAGGGTGGTGGTGGTGGTGTGTTTGGGTTGTTTACACGGAAGAAGGACAAGAACAAGGATAAGGCATCTCTCGAGAGCACGTCGTCCGAGAACGTGCGTGAGTCTCAGGAATCTGGACGATCGTCTAGCCTTCAACATGGCCCCGCTCTCGACGCCTCCTTGTCTCCCGTTACCGTGACGGCGATGCAGCAACAGCAGCAGTCTCTTCGTGTTTCGCTCGAATCCAAGGCTCCCCCTCGACACAGCAACAACAACAACAGATAGCACCTCAGACGCCACCCACTCAAACTCAAGCTCAGGTCTCGCAGCACGCGTCTACGTTACGCCAGCGAGACCAGCAACAGCAAGCGCTTTACCAGCAATATCTCAACCGATCCCCTTCTTCCCCACCCGAAGCGCCTTCCTTTGGTTCCGCCTCCGCTGTCCTCGGCAACTCACCCTACACCAGCCCCTCCACTACAGCAACAAGCCTCGGACTTGGCCTTCCCTCCTCTCGTCCTCGTCCCGGATCCCTCCTGTTCTCTGCCACCGCAGACGGACAAGGCGCTGGCGTCCCCGAACTCAGTGTTCATCCGTATCTTCGCAGGCAGAAACGTCGAAACCGAAGCCACATTCAAAACCGTCCTTCTCAACACTTCGACCACCTCCTCCGACCTCATCCGGCAAGCCATCCAGCGTTTCCGGCTGCCCGCATCTGAGGCTGAGGACGCAGCCTCGTATTATCTTACTATCAAGCAAGTCGAAGGCTCGTCCGCGGTGCTTCCTGTCTGAAGAGAAGCCCCTCGGCGTGTTCGAGTCGCTCGTCGAGGCAGCGATGGAGTTGCCGAAAGGTGAAGAGGAGCAGCGTGGGGAGCATTAGCTCCATATCGAGTAACCTTTCTATGCACCCTGCCATCAAGCAGTTATCCATGAATGATTTCACGGACGACTCTGCATGTCAAGTTTTATCTCAACAAGCGGAGTGCAGACGGCAGGGAGAGTGTGATCACAGCAGGAAGACGGAGATGAGACGATGTATGCGGAGACTTCTCGCGAAACAGATCGAGGCCGTAGTATCACCCTCGAGCGCTGTCGGCGTGACTCTTGAACGATTCAGCTCGCCGTCGTTCCGCTTCGCGTTGCAGCTTATCATTTACCCCGAGGACCTCCCGGAAGATATGGTCTTTGATCCGCTGACGGAGGCTATCGTGTTCAAAGATACCTACGGGACAGAACGACATCTACGGCAGTCCATCTCGTCTGGGGTATCGCAGACCCAACGCCGCAAGGTGTTCACGTTCCCCAAGAATGTGACCGTCGCAGAGGTTATCGAGCTTGGGCTGGAGAGATTTGGGATTCTGGAGGGTGTCGTGGATGGCGGCGATCGAGGTGGAGGATAAACTGACCAAGAGAAGAAGCTCTACGAAAGTTCGTTATTGGTTAACGACTTCCACCAATGGCCAAGGTGAGCCCTTCCAATACACTCGCTGCTTGCATCATGTCTAACCGACCCGTCATAAAGAACGCGAACTGTCGCCCTCCAGCAGAGTCGTCGACGCATATCCTCGCCCCCCGACTTTCCGACGTGTCCAAGAAGGTAAACGCCGGTCCATTGATTCTACCATGCTGCTCGGGAACTTGGAAGACATCTCTCCCACCGACCCGATCTTCATCCTCCGCCGTGCCATCTCATACCGCGCCTCAACCTCTCGGACACCGCAATGTCTGCCCCTTTGGACGAAATTGCCCTCCAGCACCTCCGCGACTCCATCTCAGGATCCAGTCTCAGCTCCGATCAGGTAACATCGCCATCGGACGAAACGCCTCACAAACCGCGCCAACTATCCAGACAAGAGATCATCGCTGCGCAGAGGGCTGCTTCGAGAGAGAAACAACGCGCCATTCTCTCCACACAGACCAATGCTGTTCGTGGCGTCGACCTGTTCTTACCTGGAAACGCGATGATCCGCAGCTCGCGGTACGATTCAGGAAGACACGGTCCGCTACTCATACGTCCAAGATGGTGAATCTATTGACGTCAGCGATATTATCGAACAAGAACTACGCGATACGAACGGAGCGCCGAAACACGATCTCTTAGAAGGAATCTTTGGAAGGAACAGAGACAAGGACGGCGTGAACGAAAAGCTCGATCGTGTGCTCTCGAAGATCAAAGACGAACGTCTTCACGCGCAATACGCCATCTCCAAATCAGCGTCCGAGTCATCCGACGCTTTGAGTTCTGCGCGGTCGACGTCGTCCCAGTATTCGGTGGATGAGTTGGCCGCGAGGAGTGAGGGGAGGACGCCCACCCCACTGGCGTCCGGTGGATTTGCGGGGACGGGTGCGAAGAGGACGGTGTCACCTGTTTCTGATCTTGGGTCGCGCACGCCGACGCCTACCGCTGGGGAAGTGCGGCCCACCGCCCGTGCACGGTCGAACACTCCCACATCGAAATCAGGACATACGCACCGCCAGCCCTCCATCGCATCGGTCATGTCCGACATATCGACATACGCCACGCCAACCGCACAGCTTGTGAGTCCCCTAGAGGGCTCAAACGCCTTGCACGATACCATGCCCAGGGCCCGCGCCAAGCGACCATATATCTCACGGGATGACTTTGGTGTGTCGCAGATGATGGCGATCATCGAGATTTCTGGGACGGTGTTGCGGCCGCAGGAGCCCTCTCTACATCCTGTGGAAGAAATACTATTTGGAAAGTCGATCGAGGTGCAGTCGCTCCATCCCGATATTAGGGAGATATATTCGGGGGCGTTCCAGCAGTTGGATGAGATGGATAAGGTGAGAATTCTAGCTTGGGGATGGGCGTGGAGCTCTATCTGACAGTCTTTTGTTCGTCTAGACCCTCGACGAATACCTGCAATACGCATTGACTGTGTGATATCACCGTAATATTGAAGCAAGTGCTTTATTTCCCTTTGGAAATCGGGGGCTATACCAGTGTATTTATTTTTTTCGCTCTTGTTTATAACTTCGTGTTAGAAAATCCCGTTCCGCTCCTTTGGAATCCCGATGTACATATAAATGACGCATCGATACTCCGTCAACTAATACGCAACACCCCAGATCCGTCAACGCGTCTCTGCAGGAAAATCTTTCTCTCTCCCAACATCTCCGCGAGATCCTGCTGGACATCCTTTTGATCGCCCACGCTCGGCACAGCCTCTGCCCCCTGCTGCGCTTTCATCTGTGCGAACTGTGCGGGAAGCTCCGAGCCGTGGACGGCCGCTACTACATTTATGAGCGTGAACTGGGTGTTTCTACCTGGCCGGAATTGAGCTACGATGATGAACACGGTGAGGATGACAAAGAGGACGGTGGACACCGCAACGTTGGGGATGGACGAGGAGAAGACGACTTCTGTGGTTGATAACCGTCCGGGAACGTATGCCGTCCCAAGATATCCACCTAGATATGCTGTTGGCGAGTTCACGTTCAGCCAAAGTGCTCAGCGCGCACACAATCACGCGCAACAAAAAACACACAGAAGACGCACATTTCGCAGCAGACTGGATGATCTGTGTGTAGCCCTTCGTAATGTCTTCCAAGGGCGCCAGAGTAAGCGTAGCGTTCGTCCCGTAGGGAGCTGAAATACCAGGGAGCCCTTCCCACTGCTGCTTCCCGTACAAGACCGCTCCCTGGACCTGCGATCCCAACGCATAATACTCGGCCTGGTCCCCTGTCGTTTGCCCCCCGCTCTCCGTGAGGGAGAGCGTCGCTATGGAGAACAAAGATCTAGTCTGGACGGGATGCAGGTTTCCCTGTTGCGCGAGCTGTCGTCCCATCGGACGAGGCCGCACATTGAGCAGCCCATCTCCTTCGTTCCGCACTTCGCGCGTCTCGATCGTAATGTTAGGTACACATGCCAAGATGGCCAGGGACCACGTCTGGCCGGACATTTCGACCGTAAACGTGGGCAAGCCCGTGAGATTGAGCACGACGTTGACGGGTGTGGGTGGGGAACACCCGGATAAGCATTGGCCGAGGAGGAACACCGTCGAACCGTCTGTTGCGGGGGCCTGGGTTGTGTGATTGAGGACGTCAGAGAGGGGACTTTTGACGGAAGCAAAGGGAGTGGAGTAGTCCGGCGCTGGTAAAAGGATGAATATCGACTTCAGTGGAAGACCAGGGAGAAAGCTCACGTATATCGATGTCTGACACCTGGACGTCCAAGTTAAAGTCAGAAAGGTATGCCGTTGCGAGGGAGAAGGATGTCAAGTTGACTGGTTGAGTGATGTCCGTAACGGCCCACGAACATGATGGGTTGATGCCTATGACATCTGTGAGCCATCTCGCACTTGTTGTGCTAGCGACATCGAGAGGAATTGGCACAATATAGGCTGCGTAGTCTGGATCGGATGTGTTGACGGTTCCAAAAGAGTACTGGACCCCGAGCTCCATTTCAGCCCAAGCGATGGATGCCGCCATATCAGAGTTCAACGAGGCATTGAATCCTGGCTCAACGTAATACGATGCGCTAGGCAACACCCGCATGAGCAGTGTATAGGGATAAGAGATACAGCAGGTCCACATACTTCAAAACGCTTTGCGGGGGTACTGCTCCGATGGCGAACGCCATCATTTCTCCATCAATCAACACGCTATTAATTGTCACTGTCGAAATTCAAGTCGATAACCTGGGTCGATGAACAGAGTTAGAGGAGCAACTTACGTGCACCTGGAGCGAGGGTTGCTACAACCCATACCAACAGTGAGGCGACGAATCCCATAGAATAATGGTTGAACAGGTACGCCTCCAAAACGCGATTATTGCGTCGATATTTCCGAAAGATGGACTAGAGATATGGTTGATTGTTTCTAATGGAACACCGTGACCGTGAGAGGACAAGACGCGGAAAAATTCTTCGCTCTGGAATGTAACCCTGTTGTGAACCAGTTCGTGTCTGATGTACTCGCCTTCGCTCACCTTCAAGTTGTTCAAAACATCATATATAGGGTAGAGTGCTATGGAGATAATGATGATACTGATGGAAGTAATGGCCCCTTTAATGGTCGCTGAGATGGAGGATAAGTCGTTACAACAAGACACTTGGAGGTGGAAATGGAATGCACCTACCGAGGTGCTCAGGTACGAGAGAGTAGATCCCATAAGTATTCACTGGAACCACTTTACGGTGAACGGTGTAACAGAACGCCAAATAGCCAATAGCAGCTAATGGCAAGAGTACCATCCGAAGTGGTGTTCTTGTCTTGCGCCATAAATGTTGACGAGGCTTAGCCGTTGGACCTCGCTGAAACAGCTGAGGGCGCAGCGGGGGGAGATACAAGCTTGAAGCCGACTTCGGTGGCTCTGCGGAACCTGGAGTGTCATCTAAAAAGGGCTGATATGAATCGTGGTTCCAGGGATGTTTTGAGGAAGACGAGCCAGGGCTCATAGGGGATGTGGATTCGAGGACATTCAGAGGGAAGTAAGATTCTGGCATGATGCCTGTCGACGCAAGAGGTTAGCGTGGCTGGTTTCTGCAAATCAACCTGGCCTCAGGAAAGGGCGAATCACGGTGGCGTTGGCGCGAGTTCAGGGATGGGCATCGTGTGGTAGGGGCAGGTGGAGTGTCATTATCACGACAGAGGCCGAGGCACGGAGCGCCCATCATCATGTGGGAGAGACAGCATACTACTCACCGTTGTCAACTAAATCACTAAGATGACAGGTGGCGGTGACACCCCAAACTTAAGTTTCCAAGTCGAAAACAAAGTACTGACTGCCAGTGTCATGAACAGAAGCCATCCTTCTGAGCATGACGAATGATGTTGGTAACATGAAATTTCTCGGCCTGAGGAAGCTGGTTGGAAGTTGGTATGTGGTATGCAACACTCACTGACAGTTGCACAGACAGCAGTGACATATGGTATAGTCTCACGCACGTTTCGGGTTAACACGATGTCGATCATCATCATGCATCAATGCATCATGCACATGATCCACACGCCATGATCCACACGCCCAACAACACCTGGTGCGCATCCGCAGTAAAGCAGATGATGATCTCTACACAAGTGTTATTTCTTTCTCTTCCATTAGGATGAGTCGTCAACTCGTTCGAATCGAGACAACACAGTGTGGAGTGACTGGAGGCTACTTTCATCCGCGTCATCGTCCGTTGTTCCGTTACGCGTACTGGTTAGTGCAACCCAAAAATTTCGGTGTGTCAATAAATTACTCCTCATCGAGATCCGCGATCCTCGGTCAATTAATGTAACCCGAAGCATGCTCCTGGCTTTCTGACCGACTGGAATCAATCTTCCCCTTCACATTTCATTTCTCCAATAGCCAGACACCCCGCCATGTCCCCTCTACTTCTCTTGTATGCCTCGATATTGTCTGTGTTATCATGTGCGGAAGCGCACACGGGCAGTAAGTGTCAACGTCTTATCATTCGCGTTCAAGTTAGCAGGCAAACATCTACCTCCTACTATCAAACCCCATCTCGCTCTCCCAACGCTTCCACTGACGACCGTGCATTGTACATCTAGCATGGGCCTCACTCCCAATGAATGTCCCACCCTTTCTCACGGACGTTGATTTCGTTTCTGCTACCGTACCAACTCTAATGGGGACACCACCCCAACAGATCAACCTCACAGTTGATATCTCATCGGGATTACTTGCTGCAGTACGCGTATGGCTGTGTACTTTGTGCCGGACCAACATCGTTTGATTCGTCTTTGTCGTCGACCTTTCAGGTGTGGTTCTTTTCCCTCGTGTTGTCGTCCGCCATGACACACATTGCTATCGTCGAGGACACTTTTGCCTAACATTCGGATTGCAGTCATCCAACATTCCTTGGGATTTATCCACTCCGTCGTTTAGCGGCACAGATGTTACCGACACCGTTGGGTTCGGTGGCCTCTTTGATGTCGCCGACCAACAGTTCGGTATGTGATCCACCCCACGTCGGATCCAACTACTCATTTATGCTGGACGGCACATTTCCCCAGTATACATCAACGACGGTTCCACCGCCAATTACTCCTCTGTTATCTGGAGCGGTCACCTCGGTCTCTTCCCCAGTCCTCTCAATGCCGCATCAGCTTCCGCACATCCCCTAACGCGCCTCTACCAATCCTCCTCCCTGCTCAATCCCGTCATCGGCATGCGTTTCGATCCTGCCAATCCAAAGCTCACCATAGGCGCACTTGACCCCAATGATTATGAAGGGACCATCAACTGGGTCGAGATGACGACATCTCCCGATCCAAACGGCGACTATTACAACACGTTCAATCTAGATGGAGTGAAGGGGTATAACGGAGAGTTTGTACCGTTTGGTGGGAACCTGACTGCCGCGCTTTCTTCTCGTGAGTCATCTACAAGTAGCAAATGGTCTCGTGCTGTCAGATTAATCGCGGGTGATTTCACCGTAGTCTTCCTGTCCATCGCGCTCCCAAACGCAGACACGTACTTCCTCAATCCAAATTTCACAGGCCCCATCCCAATGCCCATAGAACTGGACCCGGAGTTAGGCAATGTTCAATACAACTGTACCCCCGACTCCTCATCAGCACCGATCGTCATCAACCCCACCCAATCTCCCTATGTAGCTTTCGCCGCCTCCATCAACGGTGTCGACTATCAAATCGACTCTACTGGTAATTTATTGAGGCCCCAGTCTGGGATATCGTCTTTGGGGTATTGTCCGGTGGGGATTAGGAATAGGTCGGATACGTTGACGCCGGATGTGGTGTTTGGACTCCCGTTCTTGAGGAGTGTTTATGTGTATGTCGTCTCTTCCTTTTCCTTCGCATTTGTTCCCTTCCTCACCCGACTACATAGTGCCTACCGCTTCCCAACGGACACCTGTCCAGGGTACTACGGCTTCGCCTTCCCTTCGGGTTCCAACCGTACGCAATCACAGATCTCGCAAACGCCAACGTCAACACCAACCAACAGCGACCAATGCCTTTCCCTGATCGCGCCTACGTCGACACCCACCGCGAATGTCGTGCTCGCGCAGCAGTTG